>WYDF02267132.1:0-18500 GCA_009867245.2 Adranes taylori
ACCTGATGTCCAATTACCGATGATTTTCATTTGATATTATATACTACTGGACAAGAACATTTTACTTAGTTATTATTCTTATTATTACTACATTCAAAAACAAATGGTTCAAATACCCAGAACAATCACAAGAATAAAAAGGATCGTCTTTAAAACCCATTCTAAAGAGATGGGCCGGGAAGAGACCATAATCGTTTCTGAACCTACAAATCAATGAAATCAACTCTCTATTTGAAATACCTAAAGATCTAATTTTTTTCCCATCCGTTACCATTGACTCCGACCATCTTTTCTGAAAACTATGTATAAGATAGGAATTAAGTAAAGGAAAGAACATACCTGGATGAAAACCTAACGGAATAATTGATTTATGAACGATCAGCATTCCCGGTCCCAAAAATGTTCGATTGAGAAGGAATCCAACATAATTAAATATTACAATCTAATTTGGAAGTCCTCAGAAGACTATTCCGGATGTCAAGATTTAATTTACTATCCTTGGAACAAAATCCAAACTTGTCCAAGTATCTGAGAACGCGCATGGTATCCGAAAATATAACCGAGGATTTGATCCGAGAACAAGATAATATGATCAATACATTTCAAACTACCATATATTTGAACAGAAAAGACATTACAACAAACAGGAAGTTTAATAGCTAATTCAATTCGTGGATTCCAACGAAAAGCACCTACAGCAGTTGAATTAGGAGAATCAAATAACGACCTGTTTAAATACACATAACGAATACCATACCTTACCATATCCACTATCGTCGAATTTTATCTGAAGGCTACAATTAAAGGAGATATCCTTGTTGCTCTCTGGAGATGATTTAACTAAGTATAATTAAATGCCGCGAATTTTTTATATACAAAAGAATTTGAAGCACCAAGCTTAATTAAATACTAACGACCCATTCGAAGAGTCCAAAAAACGCATAACCGACCTAATAAAGGATTTATAATAAAGCATAAGAATTTGAAGATCAGCTCCCCAACAAGAGGAAGCGAGATGTTTGAGGATATTCAATCACTTCGAACAAGCTAAGCGAACCTCGTGAAGCTGTTGAGAAAAAGACAATTTACGATCAAGAAGAAAGAAGAAGGTATTTTACACATGAATGGACAGGAATAATCGTTCCATTAAGAAAAATATTGATGGGAGGAATATTATGAGCCTCAGAATAAACGAGAATAGAACTTTGACTAGCAGACACCGAAAGCCCGAGAGAATGAAGATGACCTGCCATTATATTAATACTGGACTGAAGCTCATCGACAGCCCTATGTTCGTCTTTACTCATACTATTAATAATGAGATCATGAGCATACATAAGACGGCGAGGAGCCTCTGGATATAGATGTTAAATCGCAAAGGACTAAGGACGGATCTCTGAGGAAGACCCCGTCAAGAACATCTATACAAGGGTACGTAACCATATAAAAAGTGTTTCTTGACAGAAGTCTACTTATAAATTATAGGAACAAAATGAGAAGGAAAACCAAAACTAAAATCGAGGGAACCACTATATATCGAGGGAAGCCTATATAAAATCGAGTATGATAAGCACTATAGATAAAGAATATACACAAAATACTTGCCTAATGAAAAACAACTTAGCAACACAATAAAGAACAGACAGGCAATCCAATGCACTTGAACCCCTTCGGAAACCGATCTGTGGGTCGTTTAAGATATTATTCTTCTCGACCTACTAATCCAACATAATCTTAATTAAATGGTCAAAAATCTTTCTCAAGCAAGATGACAACGCAATAGGACGATAACCAGAAAATACCTGAGGATCTTTATTAGATTTAAGAATAGGAACGACAATAAAATCGAGTCAAGAATCAGGAATAAATCCCGACCTAAACATTGAATTAAAAGCATCCAAAACGCGCAATTTCATAATTAGAGGAACATTCCTAATAATTGAATAAGAAATATTATGCAAACAAGGCGAAGAATCTTTAGAAGAGTGGAAAACACAGTCTAACACATTTACCGAAAAAGGAAAGAGAAGAAAATGGGAATTATCCATCTCAAATTCTAAAAGAAAAGACTGAAAAACACCCGGAGAAATAAAATAAAAAACTAACTCCTGCAAGAATAAGGAATACCTTAATTGAGACAAGGAGAAAGAGCACGAGAAAAAACCTTATGCCAAACTGAAGAAATGAGAGAAACGGTAGTAGTGATTCATAAAATTTAATGAAAGTGGATCTTTCCTTCTGTTTAATTGTTGTACGCACCAAAGCAGAGACTTCTAAATCTGTAAGTACGAATCACAACCCCTACAACGTTTAAATATAAGAAGTAATCTTCTGCGTTTCTTAAAGAGATCTTTATTATCCTTGTCAAACCGAGCACAAGGGGAAAATTTAGTAAACCTAAAAAAAATTGGGATACAAAGACCAGAAGATTGTTAAAAAAATTCCAATAAACTCTCATAATCTAAAATGCGTGATTCACAAGGAGCAAAAAAATTATAATAACCAACCCAATTCGATTTCTTGCAATTCTGCTTTATCCTGAAATTAGAATATGAGATTAGAAAATCGATATCTATAGAAAGCAAAATGGGAAACTGGTCGCTACCATAAAGCGACCATTACACGATCAATAATATTGACAATAATATTGATCATGTAAGGTGAAACAAAGAATATTGATGGTCAATTTGAAGCGATATTGATGAAATACAGATTTTTTATCACGGGGCGTCAATAATAGAAAGTGGAGGTGATATTGTCAATATTATTGAGCGTCTTGTGGCGGACGTCAATAAAATTGTTAATACTCGGTTGTTGCCGCGCTTTCAGGGAATCAAAGTGATCTTTGTGCGGAGTATTACGGATTATACGAGTAACATTGAGACGATGTCTGAAGACTTTGAAGCGGTAAACGAGTCAGTTGGAAGAAATAATGTATGTAACAAGGGGACTGAACGCCCAGAAAACTGTGGTCTCCAGAACTGTGACCATATTAAACAGCTAGGATTGCTGCGCTAGACCGCCTAATTCCCTTTTTAGTCAGGATAAAGGCGATGACCAAAAGATGATATCAAACTTTCATTAATTTAATTAATTAATAATCACAATAAGGAATTCCTTAATAAATCATAAATTGAATGAGAAATACTCTAATAATATATCTAAATTGACTAATCTCATTCATCAAAGAAATATAATATGTATAATTAAATATAATCTAATATATATTAATTAATCAATGTATCATAGTGAATTAGTTAAATTAAGAAGAAAATATATATATAATCCAAGATGTAATCGAAATACATTAAAATAAAAATATAAAGGCTAGAACAAATGGTCAAGGCCGACAGTTTCTACAAAACCTACACACACATCTATACAAATAAAATCATCAGACAAGTTGCGCACTAATAATAAGCGAGCGGCATATAATCACGTCAAAAGCTTTGTATTTGCCGAAACGAGAAGCGGCTTGTTTTATCTATGCACAAGTGCAATGTCGTATTAAAATTTACGACGTGTATTTCTTTATGAACGAAGAAAGGCGACCGCTTAACGTATATTTTTCTTTTGTCGGCTTATGCATGTTTGGATAGTAAATTTCATCCTACCACAATTCTCTGAGTGTTAGGCTTTTTACCCTTTTGGCGCTTAACAATCTAATTGGATATCACTTTAACGTATTTTTGAGGGAGGCGTTTTTCTATGAGATACTTTGATATTTTGGCCGCATCAAGCTGCTATTATAAACTACCAGCACTTGCATTTTCACTAGATAACTGTCAACGAAATAATATAACTTTGATCCTTAAATTTCGTTAACGTATCAAGAAGAAACTTTTAATTGGCCGGAAGTATAAACTTTCTAAAAATGTTGTAGCAGAGGCTTTTTGCGCCAGACGCCGTCGAAAACTATCGCCTTAGGCAACAAGACACAGCTCAACGGATCCAACAGGAGCAGCTTCCTTCCCAGAAAATTCGCATAAAAGGAGTCTTCTTGGCCAGTGATGGAAGACACCATTTTCGAGTTGTTTTTGGATGGCTGCGAGAACCCAATTAGAACAAGCGAATTCCTAACCCAAGCCTGAATCTCATGCCAGAGCAAATTATGTTACAAACAGATTAAAATCTAAAAAGCAGTATAGTAGTTATAATAAAATTACGATCCTGCTTTGGTTAAGTCAATTAAAACAGTAACAAAGAGAAGATGTAAGGAAAAAAATAAACCAAGATGAAGTGTACCAACCTACTGCATGGACATTTTATGCTCTATTATTGCTTGAAAGATTTGAAAAGCCAGTTGAGTAGCAGCGAAGTGAAGCAGGGGGAACCGGTGAGATTTAAATTGTTCTTATCTTTTACCTATATCTTGATATCTAGGATTTCCAAGTCTAATTAAGAATTTTCCTACACAAATTAAGCAATTTAAATTGGCTGATAAAACTGCAGTTTTCAAAACAATGCTAATTTTTCCTTGTACCTTCCTCGGAAAATTCTTAATTTGGTTTGGAAAATTTGTAATTCGACGTAACAGACAGAGATCTGTACGGCGAGTTGAAATAAGCTTCTTTTCTTTGTGCAGTAAATATTGTTTCACTTATGTTAGTGGATTGTGACATGAGGTGTACGTTTAGGTACATTGTAATTTTAGAAAAGGAGTAATAAAAAGTCATCCCTTAAAACTCAGACAAAACTGTATTAAAAGTGCAATAGACAGCATAATGACAATGTTGAAGAATAAATATTGCAAAATACATTAATGGGTACCTAGTTAAGAATTTCCTTCATTGTTATAGTGATGACAAAATTTGTCATGTATTGTCTTGGCACTCGAGGAACTGTTTCTGTGTGAAGTGTTTTGCAAAGGTAACAAATTTTTCTCATCATAACCTGGATCTGTTGCGTTAAGATATTGTTTATAAAATTGTACAGGTAGCAGCATGCTGTAGTAATAATTCTCGCTTTACGAGGCTGTAGGTTGATAGGTTTTTGGAACACACCAAACCGCGAACTCAAGATGCCAAATGCATTTTCAACCACCATCCAAGCTCGTAACAATCTCTCGTTAAATACCTGTCGTTCATCATTAAGTAATCTCTGAGAGTAGGTTTCCAACAAATTGGTATGTAGTGCAAATGCCTCGTCTGGTACAAATGCATATAACAAAACATCCGTTGCATTCGGAAGCGGTCTAGGTGTGGGTAAATTTGATTCCTGGAACAAGTAGAACATCGCTACTCCACCAGATATTCGGGCGTTCATTCCAACATCTACCATTATAAATTCTATTTTTGTATTAACCAAAGCCAACAGCACGATACTAAAACCCCCCTTGCAATTGTAATACAAAGATGCCGCGTCATCTGGTTTGATTTTAGGTATGTGTTTCCCATCCAGAGAGCGCACAGGATTCTGAAATTGGTTTCGAATCTCAAATTCATTAGCAATGTCAATTCATTTTGCGGCAGTTGTGGGAAACTGAAAAATTAAAAACAATACGTTAAAAGAGTTAAAGGTTAAAGAGTTGTACTAATGTACATGGTTGATTATTACATTAGATGTAGGTGTAAAGTTAGTTTGGTGGAAATGAAGAACAAATTTAAAAACGTCTGCCAGTATTAGATTCATTGTATTATAAAATTCAACCTCTTGATACCGATACAACAAGAGGACGAACGATGGACGAAGATGGACGAGGACGAAGTAATTGGGGAGCGTCTTCAACTGGTATGCAATTCATCTGTATCTTTGATCAACCCCCCAACAACATCCCGCCAAACTCCTAAAAATAAAAAGCTAGAACGCAGGGTCCAGTTGATTAACAAAATGAGCTTCTACAAAAGGCATATTGATATTTGGAAAACTCGGCGAACCCTGAGAGCAACATACCGACTATCGCAAAAGTTTGGCGAGAAAAACTGCTCACTTTGGATGCCTGGAGACACTTTGGGAGGCTGAGAAAACAATAAATGACGTGCTTTTTGAAGCAAGCTTTGGCATTTTCTATCGAAACTCCGTAAAAATAAATGAAGTATGTCAATGTCCAGGCCCTCTAAGTACAACCGGGAACAAGTCGTGGCAGCAGTTCATCCTTCTCTACATTTAATTACTCTGATTTTGAGTAATTAAATGTGGATTTTGAATTTTAATTGCCTTTTTTCTTGTTGCATTTTTTTTTTGCTCTTTAATCAATGCATAATTACTATCACATTTTGCTTTAATTTATTTAACATCCCCTACTTCTACAGTTACTTCTACAGCGTTTCCCTACTTCTACAGTTATGCTAACTACTTTCATAGGTAGTGAAGAGGTTCTGTGCAATGACAGACTGATATACTTAGGTAAGTAGGAAGGTACCTGGAAAATATAGTTAAAACACTTACTTTCATGTAGTCTCGTAGGATATGAACAAGAGTTTCACACGTTTCAATTATAACTTGGCCGAGAGTAGCAGGAGACATGATGGCAGAGAACTTCAAATCTTCAAAATTTCATCCTGTAGCTAAGTACGTCATTAACAGGGTTAAGGCTAATCTCTCATTAACAGGAATGCATTTCCTCATGTTTGTGTTCTGCCTTCTCAAGAGTTGTTCCACAGTCTGTAATAATGTTATGAACGTTCTTTGTTTCATTCTGAAATAATTGTGAAAATCTTCCGCATCTGTCAATCTGATTTCTCTCAACTGCCTCATATGAGAATATTCTTTTTTCAACCACTCTTTCATGCATCGACTCGACAAATACTTTCGATAGCCATAATTATATGGCTACTGAACCTCTTTTCGATTTCCCATGTTTTCAAAATACACAACGGCACGAAAATTCACTTGGGAAGACACAATTTCACTTCTCCGATTACGTACTGAGCACATTTATTGATACAATTATTGACAATAATATTGACCGTGTAGGGTATGGCGATATTGATGGTGGTACCTTCAAGGAGTAAACGATTGTATTGACAATGCTGATATTGTCAATAATATTGATCGCGTAAGGGCCGCTTAAGAATCATCAAGCAAATTCCATTGGTAGTGCTGATATAAATCAGAGGAATACATTGTGATATCGACCGAACTTCTCTGTTGAGAAGGAGGACTAATTCCAGTAGGCGAATAATCGTTCAGAAGAACGATCTTCTCGCTCTTGATAAACCTAAAGAGAACATTACCATTATGATTAATCCAATCACTTCACCACATCTGGTGGTTACCCTTAAAAACTCCACGAATTACAAAAGGAGGGAGTAATCTACTCAAAATGGAATTGAGGAAATCAACATTAATATTGCACTGTGGAGGAACATATATAAAAAAGAAAATAATATTTGATATTTTTTCCAAAACATATTGGGATTGCAGTCGAGATAGTGCCAACAACTTTTTTTAGAAAACGACTAAAGAAATAAAATATAAATCGCCACAAACGTATATTTGTAGGAATTATTCTATAAAAGCACGTACGTACTTCCTAAACTATTCTGAAAGACGAAAACAATAATTCATATAATACCAACAGACTAGCATATAGTGAAAATAGATAATTGGTCACATTTGATTTTATGCGATCATAAAGTTAAACCAGATGATGTCTAGAAATTTTATCTAAACGGAAAAGCTGCAAAGATATCTGTAGTTCAATCTTCTGACCTTTTGTTATCGGCATGCATACTGAAATTTACGAATAAAAATATGTCACGATTTATGAAGAAATAATCAGTTGTATTCTACGTTTAGGTCAGCTAATTTTGAATAAAAATTCAAAATTCTAGTTGAATTGTGTTAAGCAAAATTCAAGGTACGATTAATTGCAACCTAGAATTTTTCATTTAATCAAATAAGTGATTTTACATCTCGCTATAGACAAAATTTACACTATTTTTAAAATTAACCCTTTTTTTAACTGATTTTTTACATAAATTAGGTCATACATAAATTAGGTTCAGAAAAATGACAAAAAGAATTTTAAAAATCTTCAATATTTTATATTATTAATAACAAATTATTGCTTTGATTCATATATTCTCTGATTCATATATGGCTAGTACTGACACAAAATAAATAGGTACTCAATTCTTGTCTGTAGAAATAATTTTATTTATGAATCGCAAATTAAAATTAAAACAATTCCTGTTTTGATTAAAACAAAGAGCGGTTTCGCATTTTTGGCAAATGACATACATTTCTGATTTGCATAATGGATTTTTGCATCTCAAGCGGGTGTTGTTCCATTAGGGAAAATGATTCTCTTTGTCAAGTCTCACATCTTGAAGGGGTATGAAGTGGTAGGAATTGTGTTTCGTTTTTTCCATGTAGGATCATTGTTGTTTCGTAAATCCAAAGGTCTTCTACGTTTTAGTGGGACTGATACTCCAATTGAACATAGTGTTGTCGCTAGTTCAATTCTGAAATCTATTAGCGACATTGTTTTATTTCCTTCCTTGCACCTTCGATAAAGAAGCAAAGAGTTTATAATTGTGACGTCCAAGAGGTGACAAAAGAGCCGTATTAACTATTTTCTGGATCGCATCTAGATCCGATACCTGCCGATATGACTATCGAGCAAGTCAACCTCGCCCATATGAACGTTGTATTGTTTAACAATAGCTGAGCAGGATATCTGAACGGTTTCCTTCTTCTTAAAGAATCTTATTGTTCTTCCAATAGACATTAGTGATTTTTTTTCAGCATCTGATCTACTGGTACTTTACATGATGGTTTACGAGGTCTTCTGGCTGTACCAAGAGAATGAATGCCGTTTTTGTCCATGTAGGATATGCTAGGAAATGATGTATACTACTTATCGAAATATAATTGACGAAAACAATTTCTAGGTTTGTCACGTGATAGACGAACAACTACATTACTACGAGCACCCAAGTCATGTTCATTAGAAGGTCTCTTCGTCGGATCATTTTATGTACCGGTATAAATTTCAAATTTAGACGCGACTCCAGAAACTCAACAAAGAACAAATAATTTATAGCCCCATTCGTGCGGTTTGAAGTGCAAGTAATTCTTTAAATGGTGCGGGCTTCGGTAGCACAAATCTGATCATCTATACATAGCTTTTCGTCCATAAGAATAGACAAATATTAGCTTGAAAGCTATCAATAACCGATCGTATTTTTTGTAAGTTGTCGCTTGTTTCCAACGTGTTGTTATTGAAATGAAGCATTGGCCGAATTTCCTCAAATGAATTTCTAGACATTGTGTCTTTTACAATTTGAAAACCAACTACTTCTTTCCATAAGAGCCTCATGTTTGGTAAATTACACTGATGTCAAAATACAAATTCCCAAATATTTCTTCAACTCATTCTTACGGAAAGAAAATGGTTTTGATGCATTTTTTACAGCACTATACCTAATAGTTTCTTCAACAATTGATTCCATCAAGGCATCGCTAAAGAAATATTTAAAAAAACTGGTATGGAATTTCCAGTTCTTAGATACAATTGGTCAAGGTTGAATTTCCCATAAAATCTGACGGAATTTTCCTCAAATTGCCTTTACGACATACACATTTCGCTTCCTTCGGCAGAACACGAACACTAAAGGTCGCAATATTGTGGTTTTTTTTTCTGGAGCATCCAGTATAAGAGGTCCTTCAAAAATATGTTCTAAAACATCCATATTTTATTTGGATATTGTCCGGATCAATATAATCGAGATTATCAATGTCTTCAATCGGTTTACCTTCAGTGCATCATCTTCACTGCTTCACTGTGTAATGCATCTTTGGGTACTGAAGAGTTAAATAAACTTTGCTTCATACTTCTAAGTATCGTATAATAGACTTTGATTAAAACATTCACTAGAAATGCTTCGTTTTTGGTATTCTCTTGTTTAGCTCATGAACACTATTTAGATACTTATGTGAGGCTAATTATTTTTCTCGTCTCTACGACGCCGCTGTTTACAATTTATTTCAAAAATGTACCATGAACTATAAGATAATAATTACCTTGTTGACTAATTTACTTCCTTGGTATGTTTAGTTTTTCACAAGAACAGATCGAAAAGATATTGTGCAAATACACATTAATAACTATTTTCCTTTTTTTTTTCTTTAACTCAACTAGGAGACCTTCAAACTTAATTCGATTCAGAATTGCAATTTACATTCTGTGTGATTCGTGTTTTAATGTGTACTGTAATTCATTATATATCTGCACATTTATAATGATGTATATCAATATATTTATCAAGTATAAAATTTATACGCATGTCTCCTTTAGTTCTGGATTTTTTTTCTTTCTGCAAATGGTTTTTAATTTTAAATTTCATCTTTAAAGTGGATGTCATTGTATGAAGTTGTTCGGTCACAATTCGACAGAATAAATTTATGTCTAATACTTGCAAACTTAGAAATGTATTTGATGGCCTGATGATAGCACACCTGATGATGTATGGACTTGTTAGTGATCCTTTCAACTACGCTTTATACATAGAAGTCCAAAGGATTTAAATCTGGGCTGCTTGAAGACCAAAATTCTGTCGACGTCGAATTGGAAAACGAGTCGACCTAGCCCGACAACCAATTTTGCACCAAATGACTTGTGTGCGCGGGCGCACCATCCTTCTGGAAAACATACGGCCTGGAAAACATAAGGCCATCCACGGTTTCACCACATTTATCAGAACATACAAGTAAAGTTCTTTTGTGGCATTTTCACCTACTTTAAAAAATGCGATGGCATGATATCACCCTCACTGGGCACAACACTTAACACGTGAATATTCACCGGAAATTTTGTTCAGGAAACAATGGGGACATCTTCCGGATCATGGGCGAGCCAGCGATCATTTCTTCTATTGATTTTTGAATCGACAGTAAATTTCTTTCGCCAGAAAAAAAACCTGAGACGTCCGACTAAATTATTTCTTAAAGAAGACATAAGCAGGTTAGAGCACTTAACTCACTTTTTCCTGACAGCTTCGAAGAGCATCAGCCTCACTTTAATTGTAGCGGAGATCGTCCTCGCCGATTAGACGCATAGTTTTTTCACTCACATCGACAGCTGACGACAATTTTTGAATCGACTGCTCTGGTTCCTCAAAAATTGCTTTTGACCTCGTTGAATGATTGCAGGCGTCCTGACTTCGAATGAGTTTTCTTTGCCGGTGTTATAAAAACCTTCTTTGGACTCGATATACTACGCGACGACATCATAAACAGAAGAATCGAACGATTTCTGTCGCTGAGCACGCGAACTCTTTCGATAATCGCAGCTTTCCTTGGTGTCCACAATGCGACTGCTTTGCGGTTATGCATGTTTACTACATGTGTCAAGCTAGTTGGACGCCAATCGCGACCTCTCAACGTGGTATAGAACGGAGGGAAATTCCAATTGAAGTTTGCCCGAATTTTGACGCCGCACCCTGTACATCTAAATGCTTGAAGACCTAAATGTATTAAGTTGGATGCAAAATAACCTTGTACATCTAAAAGGTAAAATGGTAAAAACGCAAACATATATGGCAAAATAGTTAAAACGATCGAGAGAATATCCAAATAATCAACTAATTTCACAATTAATTCAGATCTATATATCATTGCTAATTGTAATGATGATAGTAACATGGATAGTAACAGATGTTCGAGCAAATGGCTAAAATATCTAGTGGTAAAATTCTAATTTTTTTTTCGACAGGAAAAATCCTTCATAAAGCTTTTGTTTCCCAACCTTTAGTTACCTGAAGGATAATCAAACTTTAGTATAGGAAAGTGAGGGCCAAAGACATTAAAGAAAGAAAGCGTATTACACACCTATAACTCACTAGTTTAATTATATCACTTTATTTTACAGTCGAGAAATCAAGGTGATGTTTGATACTGCTGTTCTGATACAGGTTCATCAATATCCACTGTAATTTCAGTCTCAGGCTCGATTTCAATGAAGCACTTTCAAGGCGATTTCTAGTTTTTGATTTCATTTCTTTGAGAGCTGAAAAAGCACTTTCACATACATATGTACTGCCAAACAGCGATAGCATTTGTAGAGAGAATTTAAGCAGTTTCGGGAAACGTTCTTCAGAAATATGTTTCCAGAAATTTTTAGGGACATCACACTTTTTAGTCTGGTAGAATGGATCTACCTGACGTAGATTCTTCAGGTAGAATGGATCTACCTGTGAAGGTTTTTATAACACCGGCAAAGGAATGGATCAGAATGGATCTACCTGAAGATTACAAATTTCCATTTGAAGGCCGCAGGGTACCTCACTCACTTCAATCCTCATGGGGTTGATGAACTGTACAAGTTTTGATTTTAGGGAGTCAAAATTCTGGAATCTGTCCTGGAACTCTTTCCTGATATCAATTATTATTTCATGAAACCTACTAAAATTTGTGTCCTTTTCTTCTCCTTCTTCTTTCAACTGCTGACAAGATGGGAAGTGTGCTGTATTATTTACCTTTAGTGCAATTTGGATTACATCAAGTTTTTTACGGAAGCCGTTAATATGTCAATAAAGCTCGGAGATATTTTCTACCTTGTAGCTTCAGGTTTACTGCATTTAGATGGGATGTTAAATATGTCAGTGAAGCAAGATTATTTAAAAATTGGATTCCTTAAGGTTTTTCTTTATACTCATGCCCAATGTTTTCATTTCTAAGAAAAGCAGACTTACCCGGTGCACTTCACAGTACAATGAAATATCACCATACTCAGCTGTCACCATACTCAGTTTTATTGCCTCCCCTTATTAAATTTACAGTAACAGTTTTCATTGTCTCACTGAACCCTATAATTTTTCCACAGAGAGCCTCCTGGTGGATAATGTAGTGTAAAAACAAACAATGTATGCCTTTTTCTTTACTCAGTCCTACTAACCCAATTCTATGACCAACAATTGCTTTAGCTCCATCTGTTGCAATCCTACAGCACTACCCAAACCCCCATATTTAGAAATAACGGTAACCAATGCGTTCAACATGTCAATACCTTTGGAGCTGGTTTCAAATGATTTTAATTCCAACAGTTCTTCAAGAATTTCAAATTCTTCGTTTATTGTTCTGACAAAGTTAAGGAGCTAGATGATGTGAGCTACATATGTGCTCTCATCTAAAGCTAGAGAGTAAAATTATCATTTTCCAAAATGCTTTTGAAAGTACTTGAAATTTCACTACCCATATCATTAATTCTGCTACTTACTGTTTGATGAGACAAAAACATTGTTTCAAATTTTCAGCCATCTATTATATCCACATGAAGATGCCATTTTTACCGCACATCTTTTAATGAGCTCACCATCCCTAAAAGACTTTTTACTTTAAGTTAGTTCTAAAAATACCTGATAAGGTGCCTTCAAACCAGCAGTGTTTGATGGTTGCTGAAAGATATTCTTCTGTCTAGTTAGTTTTAGCTTCAAATCATTTAACGCACAACTCCTTGCACTTCCCTGGTATTGGTCGTATTTTAATTTATGCAAGCTGGTATAGTGTCTACTCACATTATGCTACTTCAAACATTTATGACTTGAGACCGCACTGGACCACACTGCTCTAGACGATAGTCGGACCATGGGGTATGTGCGATTAATCGGCAGAAAAGAAGATCTCAGCCAATGGATCACACTAAAAGAACTCTCTTTTTTTATCAGGAAAGATGGGTATCTCTTTTTTATAATACGGAATAACATGTAGAAAGGAACATCTAGAATAATATGTAGAAGGGATGATCAACGGGATGATCTAATTTTAAATAAAAAGCAAAACTTTTGCAATTAGTAGTTTGCAGGTTACACTATTGTTTGTTAACTCTAAGTAACTATTGAATATGGAGCCCTCACATAAATTTTGTTGTATAAAATGTTTGATGAAATATTGATTTAATTTGTAAAAACTCCCACTAACGGATGTAACACTTTCTTATAGCTGTATCGAAAAATCCTTTGATGATCAATTAGGACTTTGATAATAAATTGCATTACAAAACTTTGTTTTCTGTGATATTGGAGAAATAACACTTTGAGCTTATCCATTACAGGAAAAAGTGTTGATACCAATACCTTAAGTTATTGAATGTAACAAGCTAATTCTGGGCAATAAAAACATATTTCAAAAACTATTTATTAACTCCTCGTATATATTTTGAAAATTCTCTTAATTTTCTTACAACAATATGGAACTCGTTTGTACATACTTGTACATATACAGTATATAAACTTATTATAAAGAATTCACAATATTGATAAGACTAAAGTTATGTTAGCAAATATTTTATATTATATGTAGTACACAAATTGAAACTATTTAGTACCGTGTAAAGTTTTTCCTACCTATACATGTGTAGCATTGCATTGCAAGTAGCATTGGAGGGGGGCAGAGAAAAAGAAAGCATTAAAAGGTTGAAGTGTAAAAGTGATGTATGGAAGTAGGTAAGGAAAGAGAAGAATGCATGGTAAGTACGAGAATGAGGAGGATGTAAAGTTATTAGAGCAAATAAGGAGAATGGACAAAACCAGTAGGGCCGGTCCTGATGGAATTACAAGTGAAGTTTGGGTTTGTGTGAATAAGAAAAGAATTGAAGCATTAGTAACAGAACTTAAAGAGATTTGGAATGTGAGGGAGAGTATACCAGAGGAATGAAAAGAACGCGGTGGAGAATTATAGGGGATTAATGAATGGAGTATATAGGTTATATGGAAGAATAATGAATAGAAGGATTCTGAGATATTTGAGTAAGAACACGATGTTGTCAAAAACGTAAAATGGATTTATATATTTGGTAATCATAAATTATTTAATGAATCAAGAGCTCCGGAAAGAAATTATATATGATGGATCTACAAGCAGCATTTGACAACATAGTGGGAGAGAAACTAAGGATAAGGATGAAAGAAGTCGGAATATCGGAAGGAATAATTGGGATCTTAAGAGGAATATACGAAAGAACAAAATTATGAGCAAAAGTAGGAAATTGCGTGTATGAATGGTTTCACATAAGGAAAGGATCCCTGTCTTACTCCCATTCAAAAACAGAGATGTCCAAGGGGAGTTTTTTTAATATTTACAGGAGTGATGCTTGGGAAAGAAAAGGTCCGGTCATTGGGATATGCGGATAATATTTTGTGTACAGCGAAAACGATAGAAGAAATGAAGGACAATTATTTATTTCAAAGTGAATAACTATATCGAGATGTTTACAGATGAATGTGGAAAAAACGAAAGTGATGGTGTGCAAGAAGGAACATGGGAGGAACAGCAAAAAATACAACTTTAAGTTAGGAGGAAATGTGACTAAAATTGTGAACATGCATAACGTTCAATTATAATGAGAACTACAACGGACATGTTAGGTTGGCAATGAAAAAAGCAAGAGAAGTTGTTATATGGGGAGGTCGTATGGGGTGTAAAAAGCAGAGAAAGAAAAGGTGATGTGTGAAATATTGACGAGAATAACTGGAGTACAAAAGTCAACACCGAGTGAGATAGTTTCCCAAAAATGTGGCAAGTATAAATGTGGGAATAAAAGAATAAATAAGTTAGTAAAGTTATTGTGGATGAGAATGTAAGATTGGCAAAAATTGTTTATTTAAAAAGTCTGGACGACGAAAGAAAGAGTAGTTTTTTAAATGAGCGGGTAAAACAAAAGAAGAAATGGTATAAAAGAATAGGATGGTCTATGGGAAGATGGTACGGGAAAATATGTGATATAGACGAAACTGTAAAGAAGTTGAGATTAGGATGAATGGTATTGATGTGGAAGAAAGATGGAAAAGCTTGAGGAATGGAAGACTCTATAGGAAATATTTCAGTGTAATGAATGGCCATTCCAGAGTATTTGACAGCAAATGTAAGCATGGAAAAGAAAAGAATGATTGAGCGAATTAAATGTGGAATTTAGGAAAGGGGAAATAGTTATTGCATGGATGAGAGTGAGAGGAAATGTAGGAGCATTGGGTAAATGCATCTACGGGAATGAATTAGAATGATGAAAAAAGAAGTTTGCCGGAGAATATAATAATGTGTTTGGGCAGAGAAATAAAAGGTAACAATTCCATGTGAACGGAATTGAATAGTTCCCCACCCAGGCCCCGGTTCAGAGCAGAGTCCCCCGCCGCAGCGCAGAGTCACACACGCATGTCACAAGACCCTAATGCGCAGGCGCCGGAGACCATTACACCCAACAGATTGTTAAAAATCGAGTCAGGGGTTCCCCCAGAATGACAACCGACATGACCCTGCCATCCGCCATGTTAGATTTTAAAATGACACCTGCCAAACCACCAAGCTATTTATTGCTAGACCCCAAAATATCGCTACGCGGAACGGTTACCGTTTTAGAACGATTTAGGAACAGTTCTTGGTGGCTTGGGGTGGAGTTTCCGAATCCGATAGCTGCAACTCCTAGCCTACTTAATAGAAACGTCCGCGAGATGACGTTCCCATCCATGTGACACAGTGTTTGATGCACGGAAGGAGCCATGGTGTATAAAGCGACTTCTGCGCTAACAGCCTTCTTGTTCATTTCAGTAATTAAGGAATTAGCGTAATAGCATGTAGTGCATAGAGTTACATATATAATATGGAGTGCGGCATCCATCTTAGAATTAGATGATGTTGCAATATAGTTAAGAGGAAAATTTCTTATACATACTTGTGGGAGGAAAAGTAGGAGACACAATGGGGTTTTTTTAATCGTAGTCTTTTTAATTTGTTATTGTAGGGAAGAACATTGTTATGTTAGTTATGTTAAAAATAATGCCAAAAGATGTTTTTTGATAGATTGTTTGTGTAGCATTTAAAAAATACAAACCAATATAATAAATAAATAAAATCTATTTATCGTACTTTTCTATCGTAAATTTGTATCGTACTTTTGATCATTTTTACATTGATGTAAATAAGAAACCCGTATACATTGTGAGAATGTATATTTAACATTGTGTTACTCTATAATTTACATTAATTTGTCATTATTTTCTCGATAACATTATGATTTAAAAATGATATCATTCAAATGGCCTCCGCGACTTCGTTTAGTAGAGTATTCGATCCGAGAGGTTCAATTTTGTATGACTGTTGCATAAGTCGGGTTGGATTTCACCAATGGTTATTATGATGTTGTTCTCCAGTTGATCAATTGTTGTTGGTTTATTGCCATAAACTAGGCACTTAACGTAGTCCTAGAGAAAAAAGCCTACGTGCGTTAAATCGCACGATCTTGGCGGCAATTCCACATCGCCTCTTCTTGAAATCACGTGTTCTGGGAACTTTTCTTGCAACAACTCTAATGTAACATCCGATGTGTGACACATTGCGCCGACTTTTTAGAACCAAATGCCGTCCACGTTTACGTAATCCAATTGAGGCCACAAAAGGTCAGTTATCATGACCCGATAACGCGCGCAATTGGCAGTAAGCGTCTGGCCATTATCGTTTCGGGAGATGTATGGTCCAATGACGCAGCTTGATCAAAATCCATAGCAACTAGTAAGTTTCTCCGGATGCAATGGATATTTTTTTGGGCAAAATTTGGTTCCGCTTCCAACTGCTCCAGAGCCCAATCAAGAAACATGCGACAAGCTTGCTGGTCTTGAGGCTTCAGTTCCTGTGTTAATTGGATCTTATACAGATGGATCCCCAAGTGTTTTCGCAAAAATCGGCCAAGTTGAGGTCGCCGAGTAGTAAACTCTTTGTGTACGTTGAGGAATCGAGAGGGTTGGGTCTTCAGCTATACTTGTCAGTAGATAACATCAATATTCTCCACTGGCCGCGCGTTTCGGCATCGTGCAGGGACTGCTCGATCAGCAACCGAACCGCTTTACTGGAATATCGCGATAATTCGTTGAATTGTTCGCTCGGTTGGACGATCATTTCGGTCGTAACTATTTTAGCTCGTCAAAAGTATGGCGAACTGAACACAAATTTTTATAATAAACTTCAACAGTTTTGACGCGTCGTTGAATGGTGTAGCAGCGCTCCATTGTAAAATTGCGACTATGACATTGTCGCAATATCATAGTCGCGAATAACAGTATTGCCACCTGAAACGACAGAGCAATAAGCAATCAAAGTTCGGACATACTTTGTTGCTGATACTGTTTTTTTGCAGTTAGCTTAGTTGAACTATTACCGATATAACGGTATTATTCAATAGCATGATATTGAAGGCTGTCAGTTTCTAATTCCAAATTTCATTACGCCTCTGTTCACGTACGTGAAATTTATTTATATAATAATAGACATGTTAATAGATTTACTCAATTATTAGGTTTATTAAGCGCTCTAAGAATAATATTGTATGCGTTTTCAATCATTAACACTTTAATGGAGTAATTTTGTCATTGAAAATCTTAATTAAGGTTCGTGATACAAATTACTAACGAATATTAATAAGCTAAAATCTGAATAATTATTTAATGTAAATGTAGGGCATTTTTAGATTTCATAACTTGTAAAATATTTTCCTCGTTACAAATTTAATATTTTAATGTTGAATTTTTTTGTAATATACGTCAAGGATTTAACGAATATATATATATATT
>WYDF02267143.1:0-18496 GCA_009867245.2 Adranes taylori
TTAAATATATTGCATAAGATTCATTAGGTACAAAAGAAGAAAGATATATATTACTTAAACAAAGCTTACATTCGTCAACTTACCCCTCTCTCCACTAATTATATATATATATATATACATCATTTTGTAACAGCATCTAAGATGCTGAGAATTCAGTCTTGATATTCAGTCTTGAGAATAAAAGAATTTTGGTACCTATATATTTTTTCCTATACACTTTTTTTTTAGAAAATTTGAAATTTTTTTAGAAAATTTGAGAGCATAATCGACAATTATGCCCACCAAAAAGAAATCGATTCGTCGATCTACGTCTCAAGCACGAAAGAAAAAAAAAGTACGAGCTTCAGAAACAGACGAGCAACGAGAATCAAGATTAGAAGCCAATCGAATACGCCCTAAGGTATTACGAGCTTCAGAAACAGACGAGCAACGGGCGTAAGATTAGAAGATGATCGTATACAAACTGCACAAACATGTTCTTCTCAAACGAACGAGCAACGAGAATCTATATTGGAAGCCAATCGAGTACACACTAGGGCATTACGAGCTTCAGAAACAGACGAGCAACGGGAAGGAAGATTAGAACATGTTCAAGTACGCACTTATCAGGCTCGGTCTAATGAAACAATTGATCAACGGATAACAAGACTGGAAACCAATCGAGAACGCAATGTTCGATCAAGACGGACATTATTTGTACACTTACATATTTCAATTTATTAAAAGAAAATCTTTAATATACATTTTTTTATCAGAATTTTTAAGTAGCAATCGCAGCAACGCGCGACGGGTAAGCTAGTATGTTATAAAATTTCAGACGTTATTATTCCGCTAAGTTTGTTTGTATTACTATTTTATCTCTGCGACTGCAAATCTGTTGAGATACAAGCCAATTGTAGAAATTATTATTGGCAATAAATTTGCATTGGTATTGAAAACATTTAGAAATTATTATTTTTAATGCACTTGCATTCTCATTGGAAACATTTCCTATGTCGAAAATTTTGCGCTTAGACAGAAAATGAAATGAGCAGAAAAATAAAAGCACATAAAAATGATTATTTCCAAACAAAAAAAAAAATTAAAAATGACAAAGTATAAATCAGATTAGATAGCAATTAGATTAGAATCTAAAAACTTTAACGTTAAAAAAGAAATTAAATACTATAAAAATAATGTTGAAATAAATGTAGATGTTAGTACCTTTTTTCCGCAGGTCTGCGTTACCACCTAGACTGTTTAAACAATTTCAAAATTTTCTATATAATGGGCACATGTAGCATTGAATGCCTATTATACGATATTTCATTTTTAAGTGCAATTTAAGAAACTACTAACGATGAGTCAATTTATGAAGATGGACACAAATTCAAACAATTAGGTATTTATGTTTTAAGGGTATAACCTTAATTAACTCAGCCTTTTCCATCCCTTTACCAAATCATCTCTAGTATTAGTTATTTGCACTATTCAATACTTTGAAATAAATGTGGATGTTAGTATTGCTTTTTAAGCAGAATGTACGATTTGTTGAAAATTAATGTGTTAATTTCTTCAAAAACTGCTTATAGACGTGTTTAAGATATTCAAATTGCTTAAAAATCTAGGGAAGGGCAGATGCGCACATTTCTGGCATTTGGTAGAGCCTTCGTCAATCCTATCTATTTCGAACATTGCATCACTACACCGGCTTTCGAGGCCAGCATTCAACGTCTGCGTTACCACCTAGACTGTCTAAACAATTTCAAAATTTTCTAAATAATGGGCACATGTAGCATTGAATGCGATTGAATGCCTATTATACGATATTTCATTTTTAAGTACAATTTAATAAACTACTAACGATGAGTAAATTTACGAAGATGGACACAAATCCAAACAATTAAGTATTTATGTTTTAAGGGTATAACCTTAATTAACTCACCCTTTTCCATCCCTTTATTAAATCATCTCTAGTACTAGTTATTTGCACTATTCAATACGTTGAAAGAAATGTGGATGTTAGTATTGCTTTTTACGCAGAATATACGATTTGTTGACAATTAATGTGTTAATTTCTTCGAAAACTGCTTATAGACGTGTTTGAGGTATTCAAATTGCTTAAAAAATCTGGGGAAGGGCAGATGCATACATTTCTGGCATTTGGTAGAGCCTTCGTCAGTACCCTCTACTTCGCAAATTGCAGCACTACACCGGCTTGCGAGGCCAGCGTTTACAACTGCGTTACTACCTAGACTGTTTACGTAGTTTGAAATTTTTCTATATAATGTGCATATGCTACATATGCAGATTGTATACTACATATACACATCATATAGAAAAATTTCAAACTATGTAAACAGTCTAGGTAGTAACGCAGTTAAATGCTGACCTCGCAAGCCGGTGTAATGATGCAATTTGCAAAGTATAGGGTATTGACGAAGGCTCCACCAAATGCCAGAAATGCGCGCATTTGCAATTACCTAGATTTTATAAGCAATTCGAATATCTTGAACACGTCTATTAGCAGTTTTTGAAGAAATTTACTCATCAATTTTCTATAAAAATAATATAAACAATTACATAAGAACAGTGGCGGCTAGTGAAAATTTTGAGTAGGTGTTCACTGTATATAATCGTTTAAAAAATTAAAAAGTAGTGTATATTCGACGTTTATCTAATATTGGATTGCAACTATTGCTCTGTTACGCGATAGACGAATTTATGTTGCGCAAATAATTACGCTTTTCAGTTTTTGTTTGACTTTGAATTTTCAAAGCTGGTTGATGTGGTCCAAGTTTTTTTATTTCCAGTTTATCTTCATAAGAAATTTTTATTCACAATATTTTGAACTGAATTCATTATAATTTAATTAAAAAATACTTTATTTAAAAGTATTCAAAATATTAATTAAAAAAATAGTCCGTACTCCGAATTATTATTTTTTTATTATGAGCGTATTAATTTGTATATAAAGAGAAGGGTGTCAGAAGAATATTAAAACGAAACTCTATGCTAGCTGAGCAGTACACATAACAATATATGTGTAGCGTTTTATTATTCTCTCGCTAGTCTGCTACGTAGCTGGAGTTCTAATAGCAAAAGACAATATGAAAACTTAAAACATTTTAAATTAATAATTATTTTTTTATTTGTTTTTTATTTTATATGGGTGTTCACGTGCACCTGTGCACTTATGCACCAGCCGTCACTGCACAAGAAGGGGACAATTGATATATAAATTAATAGTTTTAAAAGCCAATTTCTAGTAAAAAAAATTATAGTTTATCACAAAACATTTTTTGTTCCAAATTTTATTTATTTATTATTATATCTGTATGAGTAAGAGCTGGAATCGATATTATAAAATATTGAATTCCCTATTTGGGTCATTTCTAGGCCCGAAAGTTCCATGATTATTTGTTTGTTAAATTTGAGTAGATAACTCATACCTAAATTTTCGTAGAAATTTTAGGAAATTTTAAAGAAAATAATGATCCAGGTTTTTCCTAACTTTCCCAAGATACAGTCAAAACTAATCCAAACATGTTTTCATTAACATGTTTCTAATGTTTCAGAGCTGTTAACTCTTTTCTATAGACCATACGTTTTATAAAACATAGATATCTTAAATGATGACCATTTATAATTTTATGTTTCTTTATATAAATTATGTATGAATTATAATTTCCTAGCTAGAGACGTTTTTTTAAAACTTTTATTAACAAAATTATAATAAAATTTAAACATTTAATTTATTTGAATTTTATTTATTAAACTAAAATATTTTTATGTATTACAAATATTAAATAAATATTAAAAAATAAAATTCTAGTTACGCAAGCTCACATAAAAAAAAATTTACGCTTGCCTGCTTCGAAAATCTGTTCTTTTGGATTGCAATTTTATTCACCTATATATACAATTAATTAGCATATCTATATAATAGGCCGGATTCGATATATTAGCACGGTTAGAGAAGTTATATAAATCCTGTATATTTTTTACATTTTGGTAGCCCTTGTAATTCTATTTAAAATCATACCACACATGATGAGTCTAACTCTTATCGTTTCAAAGCTATGACCCTTAATAACTTAAAATTTTGCAACTTGTCATGGCAACCGACATTCAACAGTCATTTATGTACATTTAAGGCCTACATAATAGCTTGAATAAACTTTATTATATAAGCTACCCAAAGTTCGTTCAATTTTATTTGATTTTTTTTTGTAAAATTACAAATGAACTTGTAAAATTACTTGTAAAGTTTTGTAAAATTACAGGCTGTTTTTTGTTTTCTAAACTTTGCGATCCATTTACTTGAGACCAGCTATTATATGAGTACTACATTAAATATCTCGGTTCCTTAGAAAGTTGAAAAAATAACATCCGTAATTTTTGCAAGTGACTACATTTCATTAGGCAATTTCTTTTTTTTTATTACTTAACTATACCACTAAATTGATAATTAGAATAACAGAAAGCATTCAGAATTTAATTCAAAATATTGAAGAAAGTCAGAACTAGATTAATTTTGGAAAAAAAGATTTCAATAAACACCTGAGTTATAAACCCACCTCTAGGTATAATCTTCATGCTAATTAATTATGGACATCAATAGAAATGAACGCTTTCGACTACGTATCTACTTGGAGACACCGAGCGAAACCCGAAGCAGATGATATAAAAGTTCAATCCGATTAGGCGCAGTACTTCTCGATTTAGTCTTGGTGCAGTAGTCATTAGTATAATGTAGTAATATAGTTTAGATTAGTATATTCAAACGGCTGTCATCTTAATCTTGGATACTGTCCATATAATTAGTTAAGTAAATGTTTTATAAAGTAGTATTATATAAAGTAATAAATAAACTGTAAATATAACTGTTATATTGCTGAATGTATTTATCAAGTTTCAAAGTAAATGAGATATAATTAAAGAAATAACGCTATAAAATAATTAATTAATCATTAAATAACAAGTTGACTTAAAAAAGATCAGATAAGGGTAGATGCATTTCTAGCATTCGGTGAGAGCCTCCCTCAGTACCTTCTGCTTTGTAAGTAGCATCATTGTATTGAGTTATGAATCCAACGCTTAACTACTACACCACCTAGCCCGTCCTAGTCAATTTGAAAATTGTTTATTTTAATGTAATATACGCTATTGTATAATTGTATGCCTACGACGCGATAAGATATTTGTTATTAACGGAATGCCAGAAATGGATCTACCTTTATCTGGTCTTTTTTTTAGGTAATTTGAATCTCTTAAACGTTTTAAGCAGTTTGTTGAATAAAATTAACACACCTGTTTCGACAAACAGTTAATGCTGCATAAAAGCAATACTAAAGTCTTCTTCATTTCATTAAATAAATTGCTTTATCTTGTGCTATGGTTTAAAAAGTATTTAAGTTCCTAGCAAGAACTTAAAATAAGTATTGTAATTAACAAATGAAATTCATTAAAACGAAATCAAAATTTTTAATTTTCAAAATTCCACTGGCAAGGTCCACTGGCATGAGACCGTAATTTTTGTGTAATAAATGGTTAAGAGATTTTAAGAACTGGCAACTTTGGCAATAAAAAATTGGAAATTATCTACATTCTGTTGTAAAATTTAATAGCTCTTTTTGTACAATACTTACAACGATAGTATGCAAAAACCTTATTGAATGCCTTGAAAATTACTTTCAAATAAAATACGAATTAAAGTCTCACGACAGTGGGCAAATTTTTTAAAAAATATAATTACTTTTAATTATTTTCAAAGATGCCAGGTGGTTTTAATTAATTTTTGTTTATTAATTACAAGCTTTATAGCTTTTGCTAGGAGCTTATTTCGTTTGACAATAGCCAAGTTTAAGCTACTTATTTCGTTACTATAATTATTTCAGTTACAATATATTCAAAGACTTACGTTTTTTTGATTTGGACAAGATGAAGCCAATCGTTTTATTTCATTTAAATATCTCTTATTTACTTATAAACCTTTATAAATATACAGCAAGGTAGACTGGAATGATTTCTTATTTAATATAACACTTAATAGATTAATCAAGACGCGGTCATTTCTAATTGACATATATAATAATCCAACATGACGTTTACACCTAGAGGCGTGCTAATAACTTACGTGCTAAACTACAATTAAGGTAGTTAGTTTTGTCTAGTGAGTATTAAGTTGACTACTTCTATTATGTCTATAATAATTTAAATAAGTAAATAATTTTACATTATTAGCATAAACACAATAATATATAGAAATATCTATAAATTTTCGTTTGTGATTATTAAGTTATATTTGACGGTAATTAAATGAATCTGAGACGTAAAGGAATATATGAGAGGCTGTATATTATATGGAACAAATGCAAGTATTAGAGAACTAAGCATAAATTATCTAGTCATATAATCGCTAGACATCGCTATGTAACGTATGTTATATAATCACTGTGTAAATAGTTCAGAAGACATATAATACAAGTCTACTGAAACTATAAACTCCTTGAAACTTATGACTTTAAGACAGTTCGTTTGATTTCCTGCATAAGTAGTCTCTATTTATAGAACTTTGCTCCAAACATGCATATGACAAAAACAGAAATGGATGGTTATATACTTTTCAAACAACAAACGAAATAGTAAACAATAACAACATAAAATAATTATGAAAAATCATAGCGATGAAGATGAATTAAATAAAAGATGTACGTTTTCAACATTTGGGGAACAAGTGTAAGACCCAGGAACCTCAATTTTACGCAAAGCGTACACGAAAAAGATTTCCTACTGTCACAAAAGCGGTAGTGCGGAAAAATTAAGTAAAAACAGCAGCAGACCGCGCCAAAGTGGGAAAATTGATAAGGCTTAGCCGAAAAGAGAGTCAAGAGGGGTCCTGGACCATGTCAAATCGGACAGCGCAGCCGTAGGCAAATACGGGAAAAATGTGAGTCAAGAGTACCATCCGCGCCGTAGGCAAATATGGGAACTATGGGATTTATACGTTGGACTAATGTTGTTTAGTTTACCCTAAACACTGCTGTGCTAATTGAATTTAATAGACGACTTAAAAGATGACAGTCGAAATTAAAAGGATCAACTTTTATTTCATGCGACATATAACAAAACGTAGGACTTCCAGTATATGAAAGATGGGGTGGCGATCACGTCCACGAATTTTTAACTTTTTGGTTCAATAATATTAAGTCTGTAACTAAAACAACTTTCCTTTATTATTTCTATTATGTTTTCTTTATTGTGGGCTGGTTGCTATTTATTATATTATTAAATGTGCATTTTCCTTACCGTATTTAAATACGGTTTTAAGTTGGTCAACATATTAGAAATGTACAAATGACTGCATACATTATTACTAAATATTAAAACGGAAAGTCTTGTTGCGAAAGGAAAGGAAAATTATGGCTCATGTAGGGCTACTATCAAAGCCAAAGAGAATTTATTTTAATCTTACAAATTAATTTTGAACATAATTTAATAATCTATGTTGAATATATTTTAATAGTAGCGCCTTTAAGTATTTGCAAGCCAACCAGATTTATTGGATTAAATACTTAGATAAATCCAAAGTCTCAAAAGTAATGTCTGGTAGATCAGTATGCTAATCTATTTCTATCAAATGATTTTTAAATTGTATGTACAACTAATCCCGTATTAGATTTAATTTAAAGAAATCTAATAATGCTAAATAGACGGCCTTTTTAGTTTTGCAATAATCTGTGTAGAGGGCGTCATGAATAATATAATTCCTTCATCCAGCTTATAACAAAGTTACTTGGGTCTCTTATTCGTTTAATAAATAATTATGCAAGTGCGTATCTACATAAACCGCATGTTCATACGTCGCATATTGCAAATATTATTATCATTATCACCGCACGATTGCATGCTACATGCACCGCTTATATTACGCTTTGTAGCTAATGTTATTGCTATGGTTTATTTGCTAAACATCATTAATGCGACATTAAGTTTTGACATTTATATTTCTCTTTGTATTCATTTGTGTTGTCGATATTAATAAATACGCTTATATTATAAACTTTGAATGCTGTTTGATTTAGTAAGTATTTAGAGACGTTTCAGCTGGCGACAAGAACATAAACCAACGGACTATTTTCGTATTTAGCTGCCCGTGCCATTAGTGAGTCCACTCAGGACAGTAGAACGAAGAACAGTTCCAACGTGCGACCTCACGTTAAATTGATCTGGCGCCAGAAATTCATATTTCCGGAGATATTTATACTTTCTTGCGAGCAACAGCGACAATTCGAGAGAATTACGTTGCCCAGAAGAAACTTCGTAAGAAATAAAGCAAATAAGAGGGTCAGTCACAAGCTAAAGCCAAATAATCCTTGTTTATAGGTCTTCAACATTGATTTTTGATTGACGACCGACGAGACGAAGATCTATTAAATAAAATGAGCGTGGAAAGCATCGAGAAGGTTTATTGAAATCTTTTTAGGAAATCCTAAAGTATCACACTAACGATCTTGTTTACACCAGTAAACAGGATAATGTCTGGAGCCTGGAGGTTTTCAACCTATAGGCATTGCACCATCACATATTTAAGTTTCAAAATCATATTTCATTTATAGTTCATGTAATATTTCAACTTATAACCATGGTTTTGTTTAAGTATTCTATAAAAGTGGATCATTTTACTGATGAAATTTATCTAGTAACAGGAGACATCTAGAGACTGCGATCCACGGATCTTATACTCTTGGATGGCTCCAGTAGATATTTTATGTTAACATTTTGGTTATGCTAACAGGTGTATCCCGAGAATGGAAGCCACGACTGCGATACTCCTGGATATCCCCAACATGTATTTAAACATGAAGAATTGTCTGGAGGATGAATACTAATGTGGTTATACTCACAGACAATTCTCCGATAGCATTGTTGGTACGAAGTGTTTACACACAGGGATATCCGGCAGACGGGAACCAAGTTAGGCGTTTTATATTCTTCCACATAATCCCAAACGAAATATATTTCTTACTGTACCATTTAGTTAGAATGGCATTAATGATGTAAATGTATTATATATTTTAATATCTCGTTTATTATTAGTCATCAACTGTATCATATTATTTTTAAGCATTCCGTCAACCCTTAAAATTAAGAAATCCTCTTAGAATAAACTTCTTGAATAAAAAACTTGAATAAGAATAAAAAAAAATGTCATCCAGACACAATTTAATGTGTTCAACGGCAAGGCAAATTATTATTATGTATTAATAAACAATCATTAAATTTGCGTAATAAAAGTGTAATATAACAATTAAAAATTGCATTTGGCTGAATGCAAACTCAGAAATGTTCACTGACTCATAAAGGTCAAAATAATTAGAAATTAAAAATAAATTCGAGGTTTTTATTCAGAACTTTAACAAGCTTTAACAAGCTTTAACAAGCTATTAACAAGCTATTTTAGTTTTATAGCACCTTCGTTCTAGAGTAATTACTCCAAAATATTACCATTATTAAATTAATTAATTATGGTAACAAGAAATTGCCATAATCAAGCGAAACAAGTAAGCGCATAAGTTCCTACATGTTCATGGTCCTTCGAACCGGACTTTTATATTCAACAAGATTTTTATTTAGATGCCACGTGAGTAAGTCGCGGATATTCGCGCAAACGGTCTGCGTGTAAAACTCTAGTAATTACTTCCTGCAATTTACTTCCTGCAAGTTTTTCTGAAGAATTGAAGTAATTACAATGTGTAAGGTGTAAGACTTTATGCAAGAAGTTTTTACATATATAAAGTCGTAGAAAAAACTAAATAAAGAATTTTAAAGTAATACAATTTTTGTATTCTGAATAAACGAGACATTCTGTTCTATATAAGTTCGGTATAAGTTCGATATAAGTTAAATATTAACAAAAAAGTTATATAAAAAAATTTTTATTCAGTGTGCCCAGAGGCATATATAGGACCAAAGGCATAATTTGAATTACAGCTTTCAGTCCGGAAGTTCGGCAGCGATAAAATATAAAACTAAATTCAGCCTTCAGTTTCGAAAGGACGAGATGCATAAATTGAAAAATAAAAAACTTCACGTTCCAACAGAGGTCCGAAATGGTAAAATAAAGAATTTAAAAATAAAACAAATTTTTTAATTCTAAATAAATGAATGAGATTTTCTGTTCTATACATGTTCAAGAGATCTCATATTATGAAATGTAAATAATACAAAAAAATTTAATTAAGAAAATTTAATTCAGCATGCAGTGCCGAAAGGACCAGAGGCATAACTGAATGTCAGCTTTCAGTCCGAAAGATCGGAAGTGATAAAATATAAAAGTAAATTCAGCCTTCAGTTCCTTCAGTTCCGGAAGGATCAAAGGCATAACTTGAATTTTAACTTACAGGGTGAAAGGTCCGAAGCGATAAATAAGATAATAATAATAAAGTTATACAGGACTGAAAAGTTAAATAAAGGTTCAGAATCATCTGATAAAAATAAGTGAAATAGAAAATAAGAAGTGAAAAAGAAATGATTTCGCACAGCCATAGCATTAATAAGGGTATCCAGAGGATGAAAACCACGGTTGCCGTACTCCTGAATATCCCCAAGCAACATGTATTTATATGTACATTTAAATTTTGGCGTTCAAACAGAAGGGATTACCTGGAGGATGAACACTACGGTTGTTATACTCACAAATAATTCCCGAATACTACGGTTGTTATGCGAAATTCAGGACGCATAGACCTTGTGAAGTGTGGTTAACAGTAAACATGTTGTATGTTAGTGGAAAGTCCTGATAAGTAGTAATTAACATTTAGAGAATCATTTAAGCTTCTATTTATGAAGTAAAATATAGCGTGAATACATTTTAAAAGCATCTTAATTAGTTCAGAATTACATTAAAGAAATAGATAAGTTCCGACGGAACTAGATTGTTCCCGAGGTGTATAGCGTTCAAATTATCGGAAGAAATAAATATTTAGTAGGTGTGACTTAAATAAAGTCAGGGGCGGTGTAATAATAACAAGCTAAGTGCGCTATGTCAGTATGTACGTGACCACATTAATTTAACTGGTAATTGATTGATAATAAATGAATGGACGATCTGTGAGTTTATTAGTATAGTTACCAGAAGCACATCTGATTTGATTGACCTCAATTAGGGTAAAAGGTAATTAACCTGACAGTAGTATAGACACTTAAGACTGACAGCATAGACCTGACAGCAATTTTGGGCGTCCGCCGAACGTCGTAATGTCCAACTAAGTAGCACAATAATAATCCGGAAAAAAAAATATTAGAATAATAATTAAATAACAAATAACGTCATGTCTAATAAAAGTGTGATTATACATTTATTAAGTATTTTATTATGCATTCGTCTAATGTAACGTGATATTTAGCATTAATAGTTTTTCAGAGTAATTTAGGTAAATTAACTTGAGTATAATTTTGATGAATAGAGTAAAGTCGAGTTTAATTAATAACAAGTTCGTTAATTAAGGTAAAGCTAAAATAAATATAAATAAATTAACAAGATAATGGTGCTTTACTCTAAAATAATAAATAAATAGTTTGTGTACAGCAGCAAAATCTGTAAGTATCTAGTTTAACAAATCATAAAGTCGCTTTTATTCAAGTGTTGAATTAATTTATTAACTGCAAAACGTTGATTATTTTATTTTACGTATGGGAATGAGTGAGCATATCATTAGATTCTAGGTGAACATTTTTAACGACCAATACAATTTGATTAAGTTTAATAACTGTTTCATTTCTGCTGCCTGAATTATTAAGGCTTATGACTATCGTTAAGGATTGACGTTATTAGTAATCACTCAGCCACAAAAAGCACAATTAGGAAACGGTACATCCACCTTAGAGATGGTCCGGCCTAGTGTTTTATTCTAAATTAAGTGGGGCTAGCTGGAGGATTTAGATTAGCTCTTTCCATATCAATTATTCTATTAATGTCTTTGTTAGAAGTAGATAAACTAAAGTGCTATCTTAGAGAATAACGAAGGAGTTCAGGTACCTATAATTGTGAGCAGGGGATTTCTATGCTAACCCATATAAAAGTCCCCTCTCACCCATGTCACGTCGGAGAAAACAACCCTTCGTCCTAAAACTAACGTGACAATATGTCATATTATAAAGAAATCCTCTTAAAATAAACTTATGGAGGAAATAAATCAAACATGCATAATTTAATGTTTTTAACAGCAAAGCAAATAATTATGATGTATTAATAAACAATCATTCCATTTACGTATTAAAAATGTAGTATAACAATTAAAAATTGCATTTGGCTGAATCCAAACTCAGCAATGTTCACTGACCTACTTATAAAGGTCCAAACAATTAGAAATTAAAAATAAATTCGAGATTTTTATTCAGAAAACGTTAACCAGCGTGTTTTAGTTTTATAGCACCCTTGTTCTAGTGTAATTACTCCAAAGTATTACCAATATTAAATTAATTAATTATGGTAATAACAAATTGCTATCGTCGAGCTAAACAAGTAGTGTAGCTCACACTTGTTCAGATATCGTGAGTCAATATTGTAATACGTCTCTTATAATACACTTCTTGGACTCATCTAATTTATTCCCTGAAAAGTGATGAAAAGGGAGAGCGTTTTCACCGAGACGTTTCTACCATAGAAAAGAGATAAGACGAACAATGGCGTCCAAGAATGCTAACTAATTACTGTTGGGCATTGAAGGCGCAATATTTTTAGAAAGTTGAAAAAACACTGCATTGTTATTCATGAAAATATATAATTAAATTTAAAAGAAAATAATTTTCAGGAATCTGTCGGATAAATTTAAAAGATCAGAGGACAATTGCGTTAAAACAATACAAAACGATTACAAAAGGAATAATCTAAAAATTTATAAAACTAAACTTTCGTAATTAAAACAGCATTGAAATTAGCGTATTCTGACCTTTGCGCTTTCTGGAAAAGAAAAGAGGGAAAAAGTCAAATTATTACATCTTCCACTACGATCGTATGTGTCTCTTTTTATCTTTTCGATTTCAACTCGTCTAAAAACACGCGAATAGAAGAAATTTCTTTTATTGGAATGCGCATTGCTTTCCGGTTTTTTCTTTTAATTAATGTTTAGTGGCAGCTTTCAAGATGAATTAGCTATATAGTTGGCGTATTCCTTTGCGCAAAGGTATTTTATAATAGAATACTTCAAAGATTACGTTTCAAATGGTTTCTCTTTTTAAAGATTGAATCCATTCCTTATTCCATTCCATTCCTTATTCCATTCCATGAATCCATTCCATCATCCATTCCTTATTCCACAACCAAAATCAATTTAAGAAAATTTAATTTTAAGTGTAATTTGTGAAACAATTTGTGAACGGGTTTGCAACCCTATCTTTCATATTGCCATGTACCTAAAAAATGAAGACTTTAATGCAATATAATCTAGATGCAAGCAGGTTAACTTAGACTATAAAAATTATATTCTAATAACTTCAACTCCAGTAATGTTTTATACATTCGAGAAAACACGTATTAATTCTGAGAATTCGAGAGCGGGCGTTCAACAGGAAGCGTCTGCATTACTTTCTAAGAAAGGGTAAGTTTACGGTCGCACTATTCTGCAGTTCAAGTCTGGGAGGCTAGTACAAGACCTCATTCTTGGCTAGGTTATAAAGGGACATTTAGGGAGCTTGTATACTATTCAAAATTAGGTCCTGAACACGGGAGTAGTAGTACGCGATTTAAACAGTTCTAATTTAAATTAATGATCACTGCAACAATGTAGCATCACAGATTGTTATATTCATGTAAGATCTGTCTAATTATTCACTTAAATAAAATAATGCAGGAGCTGATTAGAAGAATTAAGTTAAGAAGGGTCAAATTGTTTAAAATAATTTTGAGTAACCTTATTTAATAATTAACAAAAGCTATGTTGACCAAATTGGCTTTTATTAGTTATTAGTTTAATAAATATTTTATTTAATTAAAATGTTTTCTTTAACTTAACCCCCTGATAAGTATTTAGACAGACATAGATGTCTCCCAACCATCTGAGCACATATCCCCACGTCACTACCCATTATAAACGGGACGTGGCTATCAGGTGGAGGCGCCTCGGTTGATCTGTTTAACACATTTAATTTATCATGATAACCTACAATTAGTACTTATTGATAACTTAGTACAATTAGTACAATTGATAACTTACAATAACTTACAAACCTACTCCACGTGTTTCAGCTAGCGCCTTCTGGGCCTGCACACCATTATTCACCCTTCCGGTTCTTGTGTAAACACTTTCGGCGCCGTCCGATCTTCTGGTATTCGCTGGAGATATCCTAGCGCTTTTTTTACTTCAGTAACTAACGTAGGATCCCAGTAGAATTCATACATCTCGTCCTTCTTTCTGATACACCAGACACCCCCATCGCACACCGGACCAAATACACGTCGTAGGATTTTCCGCTCCCAAATATTCACACTCTTCTCATTATGTGTGGTCAGCACCCACGTTTCACTCTCGTATATTACTACAGGCCTTATGAGAATTCTATAAATCCTCTTTTTATAGAATAAATCCTCTTAGCGCAATTTAGCTTGGAGTTCTACTTGTGTAAGGGACAGAAGTGGGCAATATTTCAGTCATTTGGCATCTGCTCGTGATTCCAGAGTCTGCAGATAGTACGTGTAACTTCATAGGGAGTTGTTCTCCACCGTATTTCAAAACTTCCGCCGGAATCAGGTCACCACCAAGTGCATTGTTATTCTGCATGATGCGTATAGCTTCCGTCACCTCGCCGATACTCCGTTCTACTACTGATAAACCCACACCACTAACGTCCCCCATTGCTAGTGTGTTCCCCTCGCGATGCCACTCTCACTGGCCTCGTTCACAGTTTTTCGAAATAGTCAGTCCAAACGTCAAGGACTTTACTAGGGTCAAGACAAGGTTTCCATTTCCATCTTCTATCATCGCGCTCCTCGTTTGGAGACTTGCTTTATCCTCCTTAATTCTTGAGCACATTTCGTGCATTTCTCGTCTTTCTGCCAGTTCCTCAATCTACACATGTGTGCAGCAGTTCTCCTCGCCACCATAAAAGCTTGATAGTTTGCTCCTGGCCATGTTGTACCGCCTTCTTTTTTGCTCATTTTTCGATCTAAAGTTATTTACAGTCATCATCAAACCACGCTGCTCTCCTCTCCTTATCTACCTCCTCCTATATTATCGTCCTATTCGTCTTGTCTTTGAAGATGCCCTTGTAGTGTTCTGCACATGGCCTTATTGGACTATTTCATCTATTCTTAGCTTTTTGACATAGAACTCCCTGGTTCTGGGGTTTCCCTTTAGTATCAGGCGTGAAATTCTTTGGCGATAATTCACTCCGACGAGATAGTGGTTGGACTCGGCATCTGCCCCCCCCCCCTTTATCTGCGAACAAACATTACATCACTTCCATGATTGGCGTCGACAAGGACGTGATCAATTTGATTTTTATTAACACCATCGGGCGAAGCCCATGTTGCTATATGTATTCTTTTGTGGGGGAACTATATGATTGGCACCGTCATTTGATTGCTTATCGGGAAATCAATGCGGTGAGTCCCATTATAATTGGACTGTTTATGGAGTGCGTAAACACAAATTAAACACACATAGAAAAAAATCATCTTCAACCGAATACTGCAAGTCCGCTCATTCACGTCTTTGAAATCTGTTACCTCGATTCACAACATTCACAACTGCAAATGCGGTTCCATATGTGTTGGTTGTGTTACCATTGTAGAATAGGGTATAACCCTTGGTCTTTAACACATCGGAGCCTTTAAACCGTATTTCATGAAGTGCCGCAGCTTCCACACCGTATTTTTTGAGTTCGCCTGTAAGGTTAACAAGTGCTCCTGCTTTATCCAGCGCGCACACATTCCAGATCGCAATACCAAAATCAAGTCCATTTCCATGCATAAGTCGTTTCCGAAAAATCCGATCTGTTCCGAGGCTTTCTTTTGGTATTGTAACAGGTTTCTTTTTATGGAGTGGGGTAGTTACCAGTACGTCCAACCTCTCCAGAGGATGGAGAGCTTTTAATCATAGGACTTAGCCAATAAGTGACTTGCCTTCTCTACGGCTTTTGGATCATCACCCACCCCTTTGCAGTGGCGTCCTCGAATAGTACTGTTGGTATTTAAGTCACAGATTCGTCTTGCAAGTTACAGTTATTCTTTTTAAAATATGTGTGTGTGTGCAAGAGTATAAAAATTTGTAATAACGTAGCTTATAGGGAACTTTTCTTGCGGAAAATACAAAAATGTCTGTACAAAATTTATACGCGACGGTTTAGGGGGAGCTTGACCTCAAGTACGCATTAAATAACAATGGAAACAATAAATATCTTTGTCTATAGCAATGACTTATTCTCAATGACTATAACTTATGAATATGCAAAATATTATTCTCAATTTCAATATGAACACATTTTAATAAAACTGAAGTTATATTAATTGAAAATCACTAACGAAAAAATTTAATAAAAATGGAAAAATGAAATGAATTTATATAGTGGAAAATTGTGTTGCATATAAATTATGTTTACGTTCGCGCTTCGCTGACACCTTTCACTTCTGTCATGCCGAAATCTAACCGACCGCAACTAATCTAACCTATATCAAAATAAATATATTACAAAACTTTCCACATTAAACCCCAACTGAAAGATACGACCGGAAATGTATATAAGGGCACCTTAGCCGTGTAATAGTATAGATCAGAAAAGCTGTGAGAGATACATATATACATAAATGACTAGTCGTGTTAAAAGTCATTTATGTTTTAGTTAGCAAGGAATTTATTACTGTCGAAGGATTTGTTTCATATTTTTATATAAACTTTCACTTTTTCAACTTTCTATTTTTACTGAATTTAATACATACTTATATACAGGCTGCGCGTGATAAATTGGCAGTAGGTTTGCATCTCCTTATTTCACACTGTAAAGACACGGCTCCAAATCAACGAAACTTTTTTCGTCAATGAAACTTTTTTCGGATTTATCGTGCACTTGTAACAAAATTCCGACTAGTATTCATACAAAAATGATTGCAAGGCATTTACCTTCACATATGGTGTTATCTTCATTCACTTCTTCTGAAAGGATTAAGGAGAAGGGCGTGGGTATAAGGATTTAGTTCCTTCTAGCACACCCTGTCGCAAACTACTACTAATTAATTCTCTATCAACCTGAACCAATGTTGAAGTATTGATTAAGGAGACTTTAGCGCGATGGCATATGATAGTTCGCTGACGAATACAAATACTACTCAAAAACATGAGAGTGATCTGTCTTAATACCATAACGGCCTATTTTAGTCTATTGGTCTGTCTTTCCTTACTTGCTTTCGCTGGCAAGAAAATGCTTCGGAAGAAAATGCTTCGGAAAGCACCCCAAAACGATATAACATACAAGGTTAAATAGAAAAAGGAACTAAACTAGTTTTGATACAAAATGATATTTTACAGGGGTGGACGATAAATTTAGAATATACGATTCAATGCGGAACAAGCTTATAGCCCACTAAAATGAAATGCATTTGCCTATTTTAATGATCTACTAACTAAAGGATTATTGGTTGGGAAATTGATACAGTTTTCTGCTGCATCTGCCCAGTGGAGGTGCGGATAGTAAAAACACGACAAATGCCATCTGAGCTTGGGTGCTACCCTACCACTCGCCCTAATGGTGAATTAAGTAACGATACTTGATCATGTTTGACGAGAACTACAGTGCCTAGTTTAATATTGTTAAAGTTGGAATCATGTTTCAATAACACGGGCTGCTTGACAAATTGTTCTAGCTGGCTTCTAATTAGACACCAAAGACACCTGATCGTGATTTGGTTTTGGCTGGGAGAAATACGACGTAGCGGAAGGCTTGTTTGCGCGATACTGAGCTATGCAGAATCCAAAGCTTTTGCACTGTGCCAATACAAAAGTTTCGAGATTCTTGTAACTAGGAATTTCGACTGTACTAAATTCTCTCTCAAATGAGAGTCCACCTTTTTCAACAAGAAATTCAGTAAAATGAAATCCCAATGGTCAGTAGCAACACATAACAAACTTAGAACAAAAAGATTTCCTGAAAAGATTGTAATGGGTTGGTTACTTCTTCATAGGATAACCAGCCCTTATGTCCTCTGAGACTGAATTACCCTAAATAGTCGCGAGTCCAATGGAGATCAGCATGGAATCCGATGAGGTGTAATATATCCAGACAACAGAAGCTCCCTAAAACTTACCCAGATGAGCGCCAGTACCGATGTACAGATAAGTTCACAGGATGTGCATATAGGTAAAAACCTCATATAATTTATAACCTCATATAATTTATTTTAAAATATTTGCAACAAAATTTTAATACCATATAAATAACTATAAGTATTTATTAAGAAATATAATAAAATGTGAGATACGCCGCAATAACAATTAAATCTGTTCATGAATATATCACAGTA
>WYDF02267154.1:2157-18494 GCA_009867245.2 Adranes taylori
CTACAACGTATAACAATCTAGTGCGCACTGTCTATCACCGACATATTAGGTTGGTGAAAGTCCGTGCGCACTAGATTGTTACACGCTGTAATTTATAAGTCGTACACGTTGTAGGTTATTCTGTCACAGAAATATTAATTGGGAGGCTGATATGGCCTTGAAGTCATATTTTATTAGCACACTAGTAGTAATAATTCTATTATACTATCACTGATACAATGTCCTCTTATGTAATTGTTTAATTAAGCAAGAAAAACATGATTTAACATTAGACTGATTGTTAGAATATCACATTTGATAATATATACAGGGTGAATCATTAGTGCGACCAAGCTCTATATCGTCGTTATTATAACAGATATGAAAAAGTATACAGCTCAGTATACAGGGTGTATCATTAGTGCGTCAAAACTGTATATTGTCGTTATTATAACATATCAAAAAAGGGTGCTTACAAAAAGTGTAGATATTTTCAACCTACACATTACAAAATTATAGGGTGTTTTGTATTTACAGAACAAATCAAACATATAGTTTTTTTTAATGGGGCGCCCTATATTTGATCACAGATTTTGATGAAGCTTATTTTGCTGGTTCATAAAATATTAGATTGTACTAAGTTATATGGGGTGAAGCAAAAGTTATAATTAACTTTGTATGAAAACCATTGTGAGTTTAACGTCCTATATATTCTATACTAGATACATTCAAATATTTCCCTTATTTCCAAATGTTTTTAATGTTATTCCAGCATTATGTCAATTGCCCACTTATTCAAAAATTGTGTACAGAACGAGTCAAAACTCAAATTCATTACTTTCTGATTTTTCTTCAAAGGATTAGCCTATATTTTATTTTATCAAATTGAAAAATATTTAATTTACTTTCAGTTTCATTAAGCATTTCTGACACCTACAGTTATTAGTTTCTCACATATTCGCAATTGAGTAAACGACAACATTACGACAAATGATAAGACAAGCTGTCGATAAATGATAAAACACACTCCAAAAACAATTTCTACGCTTTTATAACCATGAAACCTATGTAGAGTCTACTGAATCACAATACATACTGTTTTAAATTGTGTATTAATTTGTAAACATTTAATTGCATTGAATATCAAGAAAAATATCCTGATCGAAGACAACCTGAAACGATTACGTTGAAACGATTAATGGAACATGTCACTCGCACTGGTTCAGTAGCATATCAAAAACATGAAAGAGCAAAAACTGTAGTTAACGATGATACTGATGATGACATCATTTTTTCAGTTACAGAAAATCCATATGCTAGCACACGTGAAATTTCTTGATATCAGATAATCAGTCAAATGTGTCTTCAAAGAATACTATCAAAAAATAAGTTTGATCCATACTGCATGCAGTTGCATCAAGAGCTACTTGAGGATGATTTTCTAGGTAGAGTTGCTTTCTGCGGATGGGCTCCAATTATACCACCCCAAACATTCAAAGGCCACTTTATCTGGCTGTGATAGGTTTCCCTATCATCAAGCAGATTTCTTTGAGTACTTTTCATAAAAATGGAATTGTTAACAGAAATAAATTTCATTACTATTCCTCAAGTAATCCACATTTGACAACAACTCACAGCCAGATAAAGTGGCCTTTGAATGTTTGGGGTGGTATAATTGGACCACATTTCTTTCATGGACACGTGAACGGTCAGGTTTATCTAGATTTCTTACAAAATCATCTTCCATCATTGCTGGAAAATGTTCCCCTTAATATTCGCAAGAAATATGGTTTTTACACGATGGAGCACCGGTGCATCACACTAGATTAATTCCCAAATATCTTAGCACCCACTTGCCTGAGAGATGGATAGGAAGAGAAGCACTAATTCCATTGCCAGCTCGATCACAAAGATTAACTAAAATAGTTTTTTTCATGTGGAGTTTTGTAAAAAATCTGGTTTATCAAATACCTCAACTACAGAAAATTAGTTTGTCTTGATAATTTTTTTATTATAGCTATTTGGATATTTTTTATTATGGTACGTTTGAATATTATTAGTTAATATTAACAATATTTTTATGAACTATATTTTTTTAAGCCTATAACTATATAAATAGTTATTGTAGAACCGTAGAAATTTGTTTTAACTGGTGTTGTCATTTATGTATTTACAGCAGAAGCGTGGCAAGGAGGGGTCAAAGAGGGCGACTGTCCCGATCGCCACTCGCAGAGGGACGTCAGACCGTGCTTAACGCAAACAAGATTTGAGTCAATTTTTACTTCTTTGTGCCCCCCCCACCCCAATTTATCGTGCCACGGGCACGCTTAATGCTCGCTACCCCACTCATTTACAACTTTATAATTCGCCGTATCTAAAAGTTTCGTTTACTCCATTGCGAATATCTCAGAAATTAATGACTTCAGGTGTAAGAAATGCTTCTTGAAACTGAAAGTAAATTAAATATTCTTCATTTTCATAATATAAAGTAAGCGTGATCCATTTAAGAAAAATCAGTAACTAATGATTTCGAGTTTTGACTCACCCTGTACACAATTTTTGTCATATTGAATAAGTGAGCCATTGACATAATGTTTGACTAACTAACACTAACATTAATCTGGAAATACTTGATGCATTTCATACAAAATTGATTATAAGTTTTGATTCAATTAATATTTATGTGACAGAATAACCTACAATGTGCAACTATCTAGTGCACATGGACTTTCACCGACCTAGTATGTCGGTGATAGTCCGTGCGCACTAGATTGTTACACGTTGTAACCTTTTTTCATATCTATTATAAAACGACTATATAGAGCTTGGGCGCACTAATGATTCACCCTGTATATATTATCAAATGTGATATTCTAATATAACAATCAGTCATATATATAAGATATCTTCTTTATCCTTTATACATGTTATATTAACTGTTTTACTATTATGCCATTTAAGACATCGTGTAAATAGTGATTAGGGACTTGTGAAATAATAAATTTGAGGTGTGGGAAGAACGCTTTAGCCGAAAGTGACAAGTGTTCGTGTCTATGCTAATCCCCTTATCAACTTTTGATCTAAGTATCTAACTGATAAAATGCTGAATTATAAACAAAAAACCTTTCTTTACAATCACTATCACAATATTTGGTTTATGAATCTGGAAATAATATCTTTTAAAATATGCAAAGAAAACAAAATCTCAAATTTTATTATTTATTTCTATTTGTAATAAAGTATGGAAGGAGATATTTCCCTTGAACCATCTACAAAAATTAAAACACAACAAGCGGAACATTTATGGTAAGTTAATTAAGACCAGAGCAGGGGAAGCTCTCTCTTTTTTCAACTTACATAACTGGCAACCCTATAGGTGACATGCAACATACTAATAGTTAAATAAATTCGATACTTCAAAACATGTAAGAATCAAACACGTTTTGTTTAGACAATTTACTTATATTCGGTATTTAATAATGTTATTCATATATTGAGTTGATATATTAGAGTACCTATAAGTGCTAAACCTGTAAGTTTATTAAATACAAAACGTATATGTTTTAAACATGTATTCTAATGCTAAAATAAACACAGTGACAACAATGCACTAAGATGCATACATTTATTTCTGAATCATAAAACATATAGATAAAGTCAGCAGCGAAGTACAGAGCGTGGGGGATTTCTCCTAAAAAGCCGACTGATGATGACACAGTTATAGTGTCGAAACGCCTTATATATTTTTTTTATTCTTGTTTTTGAATAAAACACTATTTTGGGGTTGAAGCACCGCTATTTGCCTCATTCAACGCATTTTGTTTGCGTCGGCTTTTACAATTCGCTGGTTATGTGTAACCGTCACAGTTCATCTCCTAATTACACAATTACCAATCTTTGACTGATTATGGAAATTAGTACAAAATCCCTCCTCAAAATATTTCTCTACGTACGGCACTGTTGTTTGCTTTATTTGAAAGATGACATATGTCACATATTTTTTTGACAATATTTTTGAGAATTCTTTTTCTCTTAAAAGAAAAATATAATGGTACGAGGGATGCTGTTAAAATTTCGGGATGTGGCAACAACTGTACTTAAGCGATTATTAACCTATAAAGCGTTATGAAGTTTGATCTGTCAGTTGTCAAACAAACGTGACAGATTGTAAATATATCAAACCGTTTCGTTTCATCAAACCGTTCCGTTCCAAAATTATTTAGAATTCAATCAAAATGGATTTAAATAGAGAACATTTTCGAGCAATGATTTTATTTTATTTTCGTTTAAAAAAACCAAAAGGAGTGCATCGAAGATTTGAAAATTGCCTTTGGAGATGAGGCACCTTCAAAGACAACTGTCTTTGGATGGTAACAAGAGGTTAAATTTGGTCGCAGTTATATTAGTAATGAATTTCCGTGAAAGTCGACGAATGACATCGAAAACTGCTGAACACATTGATGCTGTACGAAATATAATAATGTCAAAATTTTACATCATCACTTAAGTGTTAAAAAATAAAAAAATATGTTCCCGTTGGATCTCCCATAATTTAACTGAAGCTCATAAAGAGGCTCGTGTGAACTGGTGTAAAGAAATGCTTAAACGATTCGACTCAGGGAGATCAAATTTGATCTACGACATTACTAGTGGTGACGAAAGTTGGAGCTATGCTTATGAACCAGAAACGAAACAGCGGGTGTTTGAAGATGACATCAAACACACGAAAGTCCCTCGCTGTCGCAGTGTTTCTAAGAAAATGGTAGCTTGTTTGGTCTCAAAAACTGGGCATGTCGCGTGGGCATTCCACTTGAAGATCGTAGAATTGTTAATACAGAATGGTATACATCCATTTCTTTACCACAAGTTATCACTGAATTCTGCAAGTTATTCCAGAAGTTATTCTGCACCATGACAATGCCAGTTCCCATACTCCGCAATAAACAGTAAACTATTTGAGGTGTCAAAAGATAGCATTGTTGTCTCATCCTCCATATAGTCCTGATTTAAGTCCTAACGATTTCTTTACTTTCCCAAAAATTAAAAATCGACTACGTGGCAAACGATTTTCATCTCCAGAAAATGGAGTAGAAGCTTTTGAAAATGAAATTTCAAGTGTATCATCTTCTGAGTGGAAAAAATGCTTTGATGATTGGTTTATTCGCATGAAAAAATTTATCGAGTGTGAAGCGGACTTTTTAGAAAAGCAATAAAGTATTATTTTATTTCGAGATGTTTTTGTCTTCTTCTATCCCGAAATTTTAACAGCAGCCCTCGTAACAACTATGGAAAAATGAGAATGTTGTTATTATTCATTTTAAACTTACTCTGCTCTTTCTTACATCTTATGTCACATACAGCTATATTTAAAAATGCATAATAATAACTTAAAGATCCTCCTAACACTAGACAAATGTATCTACATTTATAACATAACATACTCTATATAAATATATCTAAACTGTACAAAACTACTACATAATCTAAAAATACGTTTAACTTTTTTTCAGCTGGTGCGTGAGATTGAGAGCAGCGATAGCGCAACAACAACCGGCACACTTTTAATAAGCGAAGCATTCCTAAATCATGCCGGCAACTATACAGTAACGGCCGCGAATATTGCGGGTGAGGCGTCTTGCGCTTGTACTGTGTCCGTAAAAGGCAGACTACCTGCCGAAACATCAGATTCGGAATTGGCGAGTGATATGGAACCAATTAAACCTTCAATTCAAGTTCCATTAAAAGATATTGTTGCGAATGAAAGTGATCGTGTCGTATTGGATTGTATTATTATCGGCCAACCGGAGCCGGAGGTGATTTGGTATCATAACGCTAAACCCGTTAAGGAATCGTCCGATTTTCAATTACTATTTCAAGGTGATCATTGCTCTTTAATTATAAGAGAAGCTTTAGTTGAAGATTCTGGAGAGTATAAAGTTGTTGCAATCAATTCAGCTGGAGAAGCTTCAAGTAAATCATACTTAACAATTATGGCATCAACGAAAGCCGCCAAATCAATTGAGGAACAACCTCAAGAAATACCTCCAAAGTTTGATAAATTATTAAATGATATTTTAACGTCGGAAAATGAAGATATCATTCTGGACGCATCCGTATCTGGTACACCAAAACCAACTATTATATGGTACCTTAATAACTCACCAATTACCATAGATGGTAATCATACAAAATCCATACATAATGATGATGGCACCATTAAATTAGAAATTAAAAATATTAAACCGGAAGATAAAGGTGTTTATACAGTAAAAGCATCTAATCCTAATGGAGAAGCCAAATGTTTTGCACAGGTTATTGTAAAAAGCCAAAAGTCAACAGATACTAAAGTCCATGAAGAAATAAAATTTACACCACAATTTAAAGAAACATTTAAAGATATAACAGTTTATGAAAATATTCCTACTAAATTTGAATGTGTTGTAATTGGAAAACCTACACCGAAAATACGTTGGTTATTTAATGAGACACCTGTTGCTGGTAAAGATTTTCTTGCTTCCACTTCTGGCGATCGATATATTTTATCTATACCTGAAGTAACAAAAAATTGTATTGGAAAAATTACATGTATTGCTGAAAATGAATGTGGCTCTAATTCTTGTTCAGCTCAATTAATAATTAAAGAACCATCTGCAATAGTTTTACAAGATTTTGAGCGTCCATTAACTGATATTATGAAAATACCAGTTACTCAGCAACAATTTGACGGTTTCTCGAGTAAACATGAAATTAATATTCAAGCATTTTCATCTACATCTAGTAAAATTATTACATCCAGTTCAGATATGCCCGACCTTCATACGGAAGAACATAAAATACATATACACGATCAGAAATCTTTTAAACAAATCAATCAAGAAACACCAGAAATTTCAGAAATTCGTAAAGAGGAGGAATATCATAAGATTGGCGATGCACCGCCAGTGATACGTGAAGATGTTAAATCCGTGATGACAGTAGATGAGGGCGCGAAACAACTATTAACTATGGCGCCTGAAAAATCGATTATGAAGCCAATAAGAACACGACCACCAAGATTTATGACACCAATTATGGGCAAAATAGTTGATCAAGATAATGATGTTGTTCTTGAGGGTATGTTAGATGGTTCTCCAACGCCTGAAGTTAGCTGGACTAAGAATGGTGTTCAATTTAATGGTGATAATAACGCAACTGTTAGTTATGAACGTAATTGTGCTAAAATCCAATTCACTAGAGTCGCACCAAAAAATGCTGGAAAATATTCTTGTGCCGCGATCAATTCAAGTGGGAAAGCAATTAGTACCGCTGATTTAGTTGTGAGAAGTATGTTTCATTAGTGTCCCATATGATTGTGTTTTTGTTAAATAAATGTTTTTTTAGAGACTGTGTTTCCGCCAGTATTTGGACGCAGATTGCAAGCACAAGTAATTAAAAAAGGTGAACGTCTAAATATGGAAGTGGAAGTTACAGGCACACCAGATCCAAAAATAACATGGTTCAAGGATGATATTCTAATAGGAGCAGGTCCTAAGTATAAGTTAAAAACATATGGAAATTGTCATGCGCTATTAATTGAGAAAGGTAAAAATTGATCTCCTTCCTATATACTCTACATATATCCCAATCTTCACATCAACTTGCCCTCCTACCGTTTCATTCCAATCCTACCACTCAATGATTTCATATATTTATTCCAATTTTTATTCACATACACAGTTATCTCTCCTGTATAGAGTTATAGTCCTCTTCCAAACATCTCCTCCATTTCAAATCCCCTAACTTCTAGTTCCCTTACTCCCAGAATTATCCCCCTACTTTGCTCTCCCTTTGACATATATTCTCTTTGCTTCTTGTATACACCAACAATACCATTAGTAATGGTAGAATAAGTAGGAAATATGAAAGTATTTTACCAGAATTTTTGAGATTCGGAAGAAGTATGTGATAAAAGAGATTGATAGAAAGAGATTGAAGGTTTAAGAAGGGGAAATAAGTACTGAATAAATGATAGGGAAAGAAGTTGTAGAACATGTGAAAATGAGGAGCACTGGATGTATGCATGTGATGAATTGTTTTGGACGGATGATCAAAGAATGGTACCGGGTAATTGAAGGGTATACATGAGACATGGGGTAAGGGACACAGAAGAAATGAAGAAAATAATATTTGAGATTAATAACAGGAAGATGTGACTGTGATGAATGCTGGTGGAAAGTTTGTGTAGTGGAAATGGCGGGAATGAATGAGGATAGAATCATGAAAGGAGTGCTCAAATAGGGGTTGCAGGGAAGTGAAAATAGGTTATGAACAGAAGATGGTGTGAGGATGTATGGAAAGTGGTTTTGTTAGGGGTTGTGAGTCATTGAAATCGAAGATAGTAAAGGGGAAGGAATGAAAAAATAAGGAAAGAAATGAAGATAACAAAGTGGAAACAGCAGAAGTTGTGTTAAAGTTTTTGTCACATATTATTCGTAGTAAAAACAATAGTATTTCAAATTAACACGTTACAATTTATTAAATACTTGTCTCGTAATTGAACGCTGTCACCTTGTAAAGTCATTAAATTGCATTCTACACATTTAGTCTATCATAATAATACTTTCAGATTGTTTATCTTTTATAAATTAATATAATTTGAAAACACAAAGACTTTGAACTATTAAGAAAGAATGAAAATCTAAATTAAATTAGCTACATTTAAAAATAATAAATAATAATAAAAGAGTTGTAGGAATGAAGTGGAGATGGTATTTGAGGGGGAAGTTAGGAGTTATAGTAAGGTAAGTAGGAGTTTGGAGAAGGAGGAGAATGGAGCGGGTGAGTGATTAGATGAAGATGATGCCGACAAAAGGAAGAATGGAAAAAAGAAATGTGGGTCAAAGAAAAGTGAATATGAAAAATTAAGGAATGAAGGGAAACTGGATGAATTGAGGAAGGAGGGAGGAGGTATGAATGAGAATGATAAAGAGGAAATTAATGGAAATAATACTAGAGAATATAAGAGGAAAAGTAAATGGGTGACGGCTGGGAAGCGAGATGAAGCGTTTTTTGGGAAACTTGAGAATGGTGGGTTGGAATGTGGCAGGTTTAAGAACTAAAATAGGGATAAAGGAGGTGATGGAGTATTTGGATTCTTTGATGTTATAGGACTTGTTAAGACATGGGTTGAAACGGATGGATGGGAGGAAATAAAAAGAAAGACGCCAGAAGACTTAGTATGGAAAATGCAAGCCGCAAGAAGGGAGTGCAAAATGGGGAGGGCTAGAGGAGGACTTGTGACTGAGTTAAGAAGAGGAATAAAAGAATGGAGGATTGGGAATGGGAGGGGCATTTTGAAGATTGATTCATGTGGAGGACAAGAGGATGTTTGTGATGACGGTGTATGTAAATATAGAATTGAGTTGTTCTGAGGATAGAGTGAGCGAACTTGTGAGGAAGAATGGAATGCGCTTGCGATCATTGGGGACTAGAATGTGAGAATAGGAGAAATGGAGGGAGGTTTATATAAAGTTTATTGATGAAAATGGATTAGTTGTAGGAAATGGATGTGTTGATGTAGGTTGCGAGGGTAATTTGACATTTGACATAGAGGGCATGGGGGACGATCTATTCTGGATTATCTGGTTATGAATGAGATAGGGAGTGATTGGTTGGAAAATTTAATAATAATATATTGTAATAAAATTAATATTAGAAAATTTCTTTAGTAATGTTCCCCTTTGTATCCTTGAATGAACAATTACTTTATAAGAAATTATTATTATTTGTATACTGATATGATATGTTGTAACAGGGAAAGTGTTTTTATTTATGGAAAATTCTTGTTATGCGAATACAGATTTATTAATTAGCATTTCCTATATTGCAGCTGAAATAAGTGATAAGGGAAAATATATGGTAAGAGCTGTAAATGATGGTGGTGAAGCTCAAAGTATCGCCGATATTGCTGTATTTGAACCAACTCCGGATACTATGGTAGAAGTTGTTAAAACTGTTGTATTTGAAGATATACAAAAACAAGAGACTGTGGTAAGTTTTTTTTTTTAGAATTTTATTCTACGAAAGGGAATTTTAGTTTTTTTACCAAATTTCCTTTTTGCTTCAATTTTGATCATTTAGGCGAGATGTTGTCAAGCTGGGACTTATCAAGGGATTTATTGTAAAGCCAAAGTGTTTGTTGGAAATTTTTTAGAAGTGGAAAATTTTTATTATGTAGAACAAAGGACGATTTTAGAAGATCATGTCTTTTCTATTTCACTTTTTTGGCCTTGCAATAAATACTTTTAATTATCTAGTTTTATACAACTCTACACACTGTATGATGTAATTTTTACATTAAAATCATTGTATCTCTAGACGTCTACTGCAGACAAGAGACTTGAGACGAAAACTTCTTCGGTACCCATTGAAGTTCTACGTTCATTAACGCCGATTCCTTATCCAGACACTTTTGTTGGGCAAGATACGCAACCGTATAAATCAAGAATCGAAACCACAGTACTTACAGAAGAAGCGGTCATGTGCGATAAACAAACTGTTATTCTCGAACCACCGCACTTAAACGATCTAATAGTTTCAGATCAAACACAAACAACTGATGATCAACTATTAAAATCAGAAGACGAAGGAGTCCATACTGAATCAATAACAAAGCAACAATCATTAGATTTTTTCAAAACAAAAATGAAACTGGCTGATGAGATTTTAATTCCCAAAGAAACACCTGAAGTAAAACCTATTAAAGAGGAAATTTATAAAAAGTTTGAAAGTATTGCAGAAAATAATCCATCAGCACATTATTTACCATTTTGTGCTGAATTCAATCAAAAAAGTTCTGAAACTGAAACTATAGGAGACTTTAAACTAGTTCCAGAACCACCACCAGAATTATATTATGTACCCAAAATTGATTTTATTAAAACTCGTGAAGATGTAACAGAAAAAATTAAACGATTAGAAGAAAGTCATAAAGATCTCAAGGAATCAGACATTCCTTCAGGTGGTGTTAAAATATTTCCTTCATTTACAAATAAAATACCAGAAGACAAACCACTGGTTATTGAAACTTCTTTACCTGTGCAGAAATCGGTAACATCGGAAAGTTATAGGGAATTTAAAAATGAATATGTATCACCACCTTTAGAATTGTATGATACATCAACTTCGCTACAGGATTCTAAATTATCACAAGATTGGGAAAAGCAGGAACAGACCTATTCATATTTTTCCGCGAGCGAACCCAATATGAATGCAAAAATAATGGAAAAGCAATGGGCTCATAAATCACTCGAATCGAACTTAGAAAAATCTTGGCCACCAACACAAACGGAAATAAGACCATCAACACCAATCTGGTCTAAAGAAACTTTATCTGATGAATCGAAACAAACTTCTTCAATACAACATCAAACATCAAAATCGGAAAGATTAGAGAAATCTTACATTACAAATTCAATTTTTGAAACGAAAAAATCAGATTCTACGGATATTTATGTTCCATATTATATAGCCGAAGTATCACATCTAAGTGCTAAAACAACTCCAATAGCGGAAGATTTTTTTCGAAAAGACATTAAAACGGAATCTTATCAAAAATTTGAACAGCTGAAAGCATCTGATATTACCAAATCATGGCCGCCCATGCAAGGTTCAGTTCCAAAGCCAACATCTATAGAAGATCTAGTAATTCGTCCAGTATCTGTGCAAGATATCACTGATGAGGTGTATTTAGTTCCAGGAACACCTCCAGAATTGAGTTATGCGCAGCCACCTGTGCACAAGACTATAGAAACTAGTAGGTTTATTGAAGTTAAAAAGGAGAAACTTACGCCACCACCTAAACCAATAAAGTTTCAATCTAAATCAAAGCCAATTGTACCGAGTCCTATATATGAACCATTTCGGGAATTGGAACCATTTCCGTATAAACCAGAACCCGAAAAGATGAAACCAATAAAAACTGGACCACCACCTACTCCATCGAAATTTTTTAAAGGGAGATTCATTGATAGTGACTACGAAAGTGATTTTGATTCGATTCGAATACCAGTTAAATGGAAACCTTACGCTAGTGATACTGATGAACCATTTTATAGACATGTGAGCGCTCCTAAGACAGTTCATAGATCTAGATCAATTGAAAAATCTATTCCATCGCCTTTTGTTTATGAACAACCTTTGAACATTTCGGGCCCACCACGACCTAACATTACTTATCCCGTAAGAGAATATCATACCTTTGGCAGCAAGAAAACATCCTCGTCCTATCACTTATCAAAATCACATTTTGAGAGTAAAAAAAATGAAGATTGGACAAAAACTAAACCAACATCACCAAAACCAAAGCATAAAGTATTTGTAGATGGATATATGGCTGATACTGAAGAACCACGTATGATACAAAGAGATAAGAAGTTTATAAAAAGCGAACATCGGCAAGAAGAAAAAACGGAATATAAGCAATTGTCTGAATCGTACACATCTTCGAAGCAAATTTCACAACCAAAGCAACCGGCTAAGAAATACGTACCATCGAGTCAAATAACAAAGAAGGTTTGTTTGTGTGCGTTTCTTGTGAGTGTCATCATAATTTTTAATGCTTATTCTAATTAAATATTTGACTTTGTATGTGGTCCGTCTAGAAAGTATCGGGAACTTCCTTTTAAGCGATTTCAAACCTCAAATAAAAACTTTTGTTGACAGTAGAAGCTTTGAATGAAAAAAGTTACAATATTGGTTTTGATGGCATTCTCATTAAAACCTGTTGTATCTCAAAAGAATGACAACCACAGTGTGGAATGTTATAAGTTAAGAGATAAGAACCTTCATTGGCATAATACAATACGTCATATAATTTATCCACAATATAAAGAATCCTTCAAAAACTAAACTACAATTTATAACTAAATTATATCCTGCTATATAAACACTTCATTGAAGTGAAGTGAAATTATATGCGATCACTATTTTCTCCTGTCCCTTCTTTCCTTGTCCCTTCGATATTATTCCTTTTTATTCCCATATTTTTAATTTTTCCTTTTATTAATCTCCTCTACTATCATCTCCATTTCCCTCCTGCTCCATACACACCCTTTAGTTTCTTGCTTCTTCCCCTTTGCTCCTCTGTCCACCCAAACATTTTATATTCATTCGCCCAGTGCTCCCATGTTTCCTCCATTCCTCCACATACCCTACAACATCTACAACATCCAAAATCTATTCCCTCGTTCTATACTCTCACACATAAACCTTGCAATGATTCTCTTTTCCTTTATACTCCTATTTTAGCCCAAATATTCTGGCCTCGATCCTATCACTTCTATTTCCTTATACTTACTATTATACCGGCTTACCCATATCTGTTCTCTTCCATTTCCACATCCTTTATCGTTCTTTCCACTTCTACTGCACACTCCCTAGCTTCCATCATCCTATCATACTGTTCTCTCATCGACCACCCGCATGTATCATACACTTTCTTTCGATCCGTCACCCATTTATCTCTTTTGAACATCCTCCATAGCGCACACATATGCCTACCTGACAATTCTTTCCATCTCCACTGCCATCACCCTTCTTTCATACTTTACCGTCTTCTTTACCCCCTTTACCCAGCACTTCTTCAAATTAACTTCCCGCAACACAATCTGAATAGGAGTTGACTTATCCACTCTAAAAATGCTCTTCACATATTTCGCTGCCATTCTCTCAATCTCCACCTCTCTCTCCCTTACCGCTCATACGTCTGCTCCATACAGTATTATACTCGCCAAACATATAATGACCCTTCGCCATGCTTCTCTGTCTTCTATAGTATGCATCACTTGTAAAACCGACATTCGTGTAATATCCTTTATTTGGTCTATATATCGTACCGGTCACATTCCTCTTGACCTTTTGCCATCAACCTTCCCCTATATCATGAGTTTTTCCATACCGTGCTTCCGTATTACATGTCCGAAGAATTTAAGCATGCATTGCTGGATTGTTGGTAATAATATCTCATTTTCGCGTATTTTTAATTCTCTTATAATGGATGAGTTGGTGCGGTATACTGTCCAACGTATTCTCAGCATTCTTCTGTAACATATCATTTCAAATGCCTCAATTCTTCTTCGGCATGCAGCATTTATGGTCCAGGTTTCCGAGCCATATTCCGCAATAGGGAATACTAAAGATTTCACAAGTCTTGCCTTAGTTTCCCCGCGGATACGGTAGTCTTTCCAAATTTTAACCAGTCTTCCCAAAGCCTCCTTTGCCATCCCAATTCTTCTTTTAATCTCTTACTCTGAGCCACCCCCATTTGTTATCTTCGTGCCCAAATAGATAACCTCATCTTTAACTACTATGTCATGGATCTGCTACAATGGTAGAGGAACTGTTCCTGCTCGATCTATAATCAAGTGGCATTTAGTGGCAGTCCGCATTCCAGGCTTACTTGCTCAATTCTTTGAAAGAATTCAGACATTTCTTTGTTCATTTTTAGCCGCTGCAATAGCGTCATCTGCTTATCGAAGGTTCGAAATCATTTTCCCTCCAATAGATACTCCAACTTTCTAGTTCTCTTCTCATTATCCTTTCTGCATAAATGTTGGAAAGTATAGGGGAGAGAATACATCCCTGTCTTACGCCTTTTCCTACTCTAAATTTTCCTGTGTATTCGATTCCTACTTTTATTTGGGCTAGGTTGTTGTCATATTGTTGTTTAATAAGGTAGGTTAGATGATAGGGAACTCCCATTTCTTTTAAAATGTACCACAGTTTATTCCAATGCATCATGTCGAAAGCCTTGCCAGAATCCAGGAAACATAACATAGCTGAGACATTGTATTCATACAGCTTTTCAACCATCTGTATCACATTTAGAATTTGATCTTTCGTTCCTCGGCCTGGCACAAAACCTGCTTGTTCTGGGGGTATATTGGGATGAAGGTAACTTTGAGCGTTTCTTGTATGATGTACAGTACTATTTTGCTTGCGTGATTTATTAGAGCAATATTTCTGTAATTACTGCATTCTTTGGGCATTTCTTGTGTAATGGAAGATATACAGATTTCGTCCATTCTTCTGGCCACTTTCCCATATTTTTTGACAAATATGCTGCAGCAAGGTACCTTTGTCTCCTTTGTCTCCAGTGTACCTTTGTCTCCAGTGTATGTTAACAGTTCCATTACAATATTGTCTGCACATGGCAGTTTTCTGACACGAAGTTTTTTATGCGCTGTTTTGACTTCGACTCTTAAAATTGTCACGTACCCGAACTTCAAACGACAGGTTCTCCGGAATTGCAGTCTCTTCAGAGGCCTTAAGATTGTCGCAGTATTGACGCCATCTTTCTATAATTTCAGGTGTCGTAGTCAGTCTAACAACGGTGTAATCTTTATTGGAAAGTACTTGAGTTGGAAGGTTTTTGAGAGCATCACTTTTTTAAATAGATCCCGTAGTTGGTTTTGGATTGCATGTTTTTCGATATCCTCACATATTGAAACAATGTACGCATCTCTCCCAATCCTAAGCCTTCTGTTAATGGTTTTGCTCCGTTCTCTATATGTCTCCTGATCTTCGTTCTCCTGTAGTCCTTTGCTTTTTAAATTGTTTCGTTCGGAAATTATTTTCCAAGTGCTTAGTGTTATCCATGGTTTCTTTGGTTGGTTTTTATCAGGATTTACAGGTTCGACAGTTAGCTCAATGCAGTGTTTCATTTCTGTCCAAAGTTCCTCGGAGTATATTTGGTTGATTTTTTCTTGCGATATTTTATCAAGATTGTCTTTTTCACTGCACTTTGAAACCTCTCGTTTTTCTCATAGTGCCACGGGTTGGTTTTTAGAAGACGGCGTTTGTTGTTATGCAGTCTGAGGCAGATTTCTGCGACCAATATACAGATCTCCAAGTATATAAATTTCTGATATGATGTTGGAAATGGGAATTATTAGATATGTATAGTTCATAGCGATTCTTCTCATAGCGAGTCATAAATAAATTTAGACGTTCCCTAATTTCTATCTCGCTATTTTTGCTTTTTTCACTATCATCATCACACGTTTGCATTCACTTCCCTTCCGACATAGCATATATCCTAAATACTTCAACTTTTTTATACACTCAATTACCCTTCCATTCCTCTTTTGCACACCATCACTTTCGCATTTTCAACATTCATCTCCAATCCTTATGTATCTATTCACTCTCTCTATTATCTCACTCTCTCACTCTCTCTTTCATTTCTTCCCTACTACCCGCCATACAATATCATCAACAACTTCTAGTTATCACACCTTCTCGCTACCCAACAGCACAGCCCCTCCTCTGACTGCCCACTCTTTAGCACTTTCTCCAAACCTTTATATCTTCACGGAAAA
>WYDF02267165.1:0-18493 GCA_009867245.2 Adranes taylori
TATATATAATGCTACCCGTTTAGTTTTCACATACGTCAGCAGTCCAAATTTAAAAATTAAAAATGCAAATACGTTTTCAGACCAAATATTAAAATTCAAAAACATAATTCAAGTGTACATGTACCTAGCAGCTCAGATTAAAAAATATAAGTATATACACCTTCTTTCATAGTCGTTTTCAACCGAATTGAAATATAAGACGTTACCAGCTCAAAATCAAAATATATAAAACATTAAAAATCCGAATAGTCGTTTCAGCTCAAAATTAAAATATAAATATTCAAATATATAAAAGTAAAATATTCGTTTTCAGTCCAAAAATTAAAAATAAATTTTATTTGAAAACATACCTCAATTTATTGAATAAGGCACTCACAGTTTAATTAAAAACTAAAATTTAATTTACGTTTGAGTACTATACAATATACTGAATGTATTTAAAAAAATACATCATTTTATTTAAGGAATTATATACATAGCTACAAGCTAAGCATATTTGGTTATTGATTAAATATCCAAAATGCGTTAAATATCCAAAATATTTATTTTTTCGTTTATAAGTAATTATGCGTAAGTTCATGCATAATAAATCAGCTAATTACACATTTAATTACATATAAGTTATTTCTTTACGAAAAACAAAATTATTCCCATTTGGGGCTCACGGTAGATAGCGTGTTTTTTATAGTAAGCGTATAAAAAATAATTGTTCTTATTTCAGTTTCATTATGGACAGCAAAAAGTTTTTAATGTTAAAGGATCTGCAAAATTTCGTAGACGAATTTGATTTTTATTATAAGGAAGAGCCGGGAGATTGTGTGTATATAGTTTTATTACCACCTGATGATGTAGATGGTTTGTCTGCTGATGAAGATTTGGACGAGAATATAGTGGAAGGTACTGTTCCCACTAATGTTCCGTGGTCTGTTGAAATACATGACATTGTACATGATGAAACTCTGTTCGATGAGACTCCGCTAATTAAAAATATTGGGAAAGAAAAAAATATATCAAAGTGGAAAAAACAAAGACCATCATTCATTGTTTACGATTACAATGATAATGAATGCGTGAAGCGTAGCTTTAATATTAGTACCAAATTGAAGCGCCAATCTCACGTAGAAATATTTGAAATGTTATTTGATGATCACATTCGAGACGCTATGATAAGAAATAACCTGCTGTATGCAGCTCAAAATAATCAACGTCCATTCATATTTTCTAAAGACTGCCTGAAAAATGTCAAAACATTTTGAAAATACTTATTCAGTAAAATGTGATTTTATGTATTAAATTGTTGTTTATAGCAAAATAAAATTTATACAATGTGGAACGAAAAATTAGTTTAGTTTTGAAATTTAATTTAATTTAGTTTTATTTGCATTTAAATGTAGTGACTTTTTTTATAAATCTAGTTAGAAAATGAGAACTCAATGATCTGAATAGAACAACAATGATCTGTTCCAAAATACCGAAAAAATCTAGTGATAAATCTAGTAACTTTTTTTCCCCAAATCTATTTGTTGTCAATTAAATTTCGCGCTAGTCAGTTATATTGTTTTGTTTTTTTCTCGAATAACAGCTATTCTAGACTGAAATTAAAATCTAGTGTAATAATAAATCTAGTTATTATTAACTTATAGTTAAATTTTTATCAAAATAGTCGATGACATTGATGTATACGAATCTCAACGATGATGAAAACATAACCCCAATTTTTTTGTTAGGTTAATCTATCCGCCGGTCGACTATTTTAAGTATAATAAGACCCTAATGCACGCTCTGTTCCTTCTTCTTCTTCTTTTTTACAAAAATTTTGTTAGAAAATATGCATTTGAGGTGCGCCCCCGCCACAGCCCGTTTAAATTTCCCTTTTTCCAAATGGTAGCTGTCAAATTCAATGATCTGTTCCAAAATACCGAAAAAAATGTAGTGATAAATCTAGTAACTTTTCTCCCCCAAATTTATTTGTTATCAATTAAATTTCGCGCTAGTCAGCTATATTGTTTTTTTTTCCAAATGACATAAAATAAAAGCTATTCAAAATTTTTCGCGTCATCTCGCGACAAAAAATTCAAATTTCGCGCAAAAATACATTAGTGATAAATATAGTAACTTTTGTCCCCCAAATTTGGAGAACCGGAAAAGTCTTGTCGTCCGCCATATTAGATTTATATTTGACAGCTGTCAAAGACAATACCTATTCCAAAATACCAAAAAACATAGCTCCACGGAACGGTTACTGTTTTAGAGCGATTTTGAAACACCTCTGAGAACACCTCTTTGCTTTACTAGAAGCGATCTACAACTACTGATTGCAGTTGCAGCAGAACTTGCATGCGCTGCTTATAAGATATTTCCTTTAAAGCAGGAACGAGCTTTGTAGCTCGACGTTGAACTTTTTCAAGGAGTCGAATGATTTTTATAAAATTCGGTGACCATTTGGGGACGAATGTAATTTTATATATTCCCAGAAATGCAGTAGACATCAATGTTGGAAAACACTTTTGTACCATAAAAATGCTAGAATTCCTTTTTTTACTAACATTCCAATATGATGATGCCCACGTCTTTCTGTTGACTCACTTTACGGAGTGTGAATCCATTTACATGATAATCAATTCTCGGATTTTTTAGACCCAAATGCATTACTGTACATTTATCAGCATTCAAATTCAATTCACATTGTTTGCACCATTTATTGATATTATCGAAATCTGTATGTATCTACTGACGGATTCGCATATACTTTGGCATCATCAAGGACATGTTGAACTTATGATTTTATTGAGATCATCAATGAAAACATTAAACAGTAAGAGGCCCAATGGATTGTCTTGGATCACCCCACTAGGAATGATGATTGCAGATGAGAGTTGATTTCAGACATTCAAATCTTTTGAGAGCCAGTTAAGGAGTAGCCCATCAATTCCATATCGTTCTAGTGTCAATAACAATTTGCTAATAATAACCCGATCAAACGCTTTCTTAAAATACAGATAGATTATATCTAAGATGTTATTATCCCGGTTTTCGTTGAGATTTGAAAGCATATTTGTTGTTGTTGGAAGTCCAATGATGAATCCATGTTGTGAATCGGCTATAATTTAATGCTCTAACAATGTTTTGATACCTTCTTTGCAATAATAGATTCCACGCACTTGCTAATTAAACATGTGATACTGACCGGTCTATAGTAATCGGTTTTTTGGCGAACCCCACTTTTAAAAATTGCTACCCGATGCACTGTAGCTTCGAATGCAATGCAGTGTAGTTATCATTCTCTTAAGATATTTAGGTGAGATGCCGTCTTGATCAATGGATGTATTCTCTTTTAGCCGATACGTGTATTTAATAATGTCATTTTCCTCAAACGTTATGTATGACAGCTTGCAGTGGACAACTTTAACCATAGTTAAATCGGAAATAGCAGCATTGCTAGATTCTGTAGTTTCTAATAAATTGTTGAGAGAAATTATCCGCCACTGTTTGAGGATCACTGGTTGTTTCATATCCCTGGTTGTATTTGGATAATGGTTTGATTCTCAATTAAATCGGGTGGTTGAGTTATACTGTATGATATACAAACTACATACCAGTTTTAGCGAGCATAATTTCAGCTACTTATATTAATTTTTAACAAATTTTTTATTAATAATCTTAAACTACGTAAATCTTGAAGGATCGACCTAATGAGTAAAAAATATTTTAATTTTTAGAACATGTGTTAGCACTTGTCCGCCACGAAGTTACGCTGATCAACAAGGTCTATGTCAGCCATGTCATGAATCTTGCGACACCTGTACCGGTTCAGGCCAAAATAATTGCGTACGCTGTGCGCCCGGACATGTGCGTGTCGTCGATTTGGATGTTTGTATGCAACAATGTCCGGAAGGATATTTTGAAGGTAAGATAAGAAAGAAAACATATTGAAACTAATGTTTTGGAATAATATATTCATTTCTTGCTATCAATAATTTGCTGGTATTCCGAACGATCAGAATGCAGTGGCGTAGGAAGGCGGGTGGGGAAATATTACAGGTTTATGAATGTGCCTTTATTTTATATAAAATAACATGTCTGAACAAGTTGGGCTAATTCTATGTAGCTTTAATAACTTGTTTGGTTCGATGATGACAGCTTTTAAATTTCAAAATAGCGTACTTATTTAGTTAGTATTAGTGGTATTTTATTTGGAGTAATTTGACGAGAACGAGGGTGTAAAAATTCAAACACACTTCATTAAAGTTCTGAATAAAACTGGTCCATAAAGTATGAAAATTATAATTCTGTAGAATAAACGATTTTCTGTCCCTAAAACATAAAAAAAGTATATGTAAAGTTAGAGAAAAAAAATTCTAAGAAGTTAATAGAGTTAACATAATAAAGTTAAATTTAGAAATTAATTTATTAATTTACTCTTTGAGTAACTGTTCAATATCATGCTCAGTTTTATCCATATAGCTCTGGAATCTTCCTCTTGACCATGGGTCTTTCTTAAAAGTCCCATGGATATAAATATTTTTAAAGAATTTAAAGAACTGCTAATTTAAAGAATTGCTGGTTGGCACACGTTAATTCTTCATTTACGAAAATATTTTGGCTAGGTTCTTGTAAATTGCATGTTCCAGACAAAAGGAACTTCATTTCTTTTCTTTTTTGATTATTTCCGTTTTTCTCTCTGTCCTGCAATTTGTCGATGATAAAGTTGCCATTTGGTTTTCTTATTTGATGCATTTTTAAAATTTCCTTTGATATATTGGTTAAGTTAGGTTAAGTATTGAATTTAAGGTTTGCTTTACTGCTACATATATATCCCGTTGTGTTTTGTATTTATCAGGAATACCTTCAAGGTATTATTATTATTATTTATAGGCCACTTTCAATTTTCAAGTGTTTGCCCTTATTGATCAAATTTTTCTGATATAAATTGTTCACGTCTTCTTAATTCATCATTAGCTTTTTCCAATTCAAGTAATTTATTATATATTATAACCTCAAGCGAAGGTTGCTGGTTCGGGTCAATTCGGAATATCTTAGTTAAGGCTTTTTCGCGGTATTTTTTAAATTTCAGTTTTGATAATATGTCAAAACTGTCTTGTGATTTGTCAAAACTGTCTATTGACCTAACCTCACTTTCGTGGCTAAAATTTTCGCAGAACCATGTACTCACTATGAAGCTGTTAAGGCTGTGTTTGAGTGCTTTATAAAGATTGTTGATGCCATTGAGAAACTGCGTGACGCTTCAGAAGCGATTGAAACCAGAGGAGCAACTCAAACTATGTTGCCTGCAATGTATGATGTCTCGTTTTTGTACTTTTTGTGTTTATGTAATAATATTTTAGAACTCAACCACGTTCAAAAGTATTCGCAGATTCTTGAAATGAACTTCGAGAAGTCTGTTATCAAGATGAGAAGTCTAAATGTCTTTTTAAAAGGCTAAAGAAATGTCTTTGTTGAGAAAGTACTGCAATTTATAAAAAACATGACGAGATGGTATTCCTGTGTAAAAAGAACTGTCAAGAGGAAGAAAATTGAGAAAGCTGCAAACGAGCCGTTGATTTTGGAAAATGCTATACAGGCAAGGACTGAACTTATAACGTATCACCAGTAGAGTCACTGAAGAATATCATGGACATTGGGACTGAAGGAAAATAACTCATCATCAATAACAGACAATATACAAAAAATTAGAAATGGTCTCCATATTATTTATTTATATACTAATATAATTCAAAAACTACTACATATTTTGCCACAGACTTTCATATTCTACGCATGTAATAACGTTAACGTTTTTGATAGCTCGTAAAATTAAATTAAAAAACTGCGTTGCGGCGCTCTGGAGAACTACGGCATCTTCACGCAGGCACTGTTTTTATTTGGTTCGTTGGTTTCGTTTGAGTTTTTGTTGCTTTTTGTGTTCCGTGCGAATACAATGTCTTTTGAAATATTTACATGGTATTTGGTATATTATAGTTAATTGTGATGGATTTTGAAATTCTTTGTTCTTCAACTTATTTAATATTGTACATATATCGTTTCTTACAATGCAATCAAATGTCTCCAATATTTATATATTTTCCGTGTATTGATTTATATGTTTTTGAAGATTACGCTGAGAAAACCTGTACACCTTGTCATCCAAATTGTGCGAATTGTCAAGATAGACCAGATCATTGCACGACTTGCGAACATCATCTTCTCTTATTTCAAAACAAATGTTTCGCTTCATGTCCGGAGAACACATACGAAACAGATGACTACACGTAAGTATATCTTTGATAGAAATATGATATCTCCTTGTTTTAAATAGGACACATGTGTATTTTATACCAATCTAAAGAAAATTTAACAACGACAATATACTTTCTATACATTTTTAAGTATAATTATATATGAACAATGAATCAGTTTAACAATGAATCTTTGCAAATTTGACAATACTCGAAAGTCAGGTTGATCAAAATTCGAAATGGTGGCTCCTGAGTCCCGACCCGACTTACAAACTTGTAAATAATACACATACATTATTGAGCACATAATAAAAATAGTGAGCAAAATACCAAAATATTCATTCTCAGCTAAACGAACATAAGATTGTATATGACTTACCTATCTTTATCTTGAAATATCTAACAAAACATAAACTTAAAAGTTTTATTTGAACAAAAACTTGATTTTGGCATTATTTTGCTTAATTATGACTACTTTATAGCAAATTTGTAGTAAAAAAAATTGGTTAGTTCTCATGTTTTCGAAAATTCGGAAAAATCTATTCGAAATATCTAAAACATGATACCTATTCAAGATCATAAGATTTATTGTAAAACTAAAAAAAATGAGCTTTCTACGAGAAGCGGTCCCCAGGTTTAAACTTGTTTAAAAACATAAACGTATTTCCACGGTTTTCCCATTGAATCCGCGTGGTGATTTTTTGAGGCTCTTGAGATTGTAAACAACAAATTACTCAATGCAGCCCAATAGAAATGCTTGAGTAACGATTTTTTTTTCATGGTTGGAGTATGAGTCAGATCCTACGAGTATGATTCCACAGTCCCGATTTCTGGCTAACCTCTCCGTATAATCTTTAAACAGATACTTAATTAATGTTAAACGAAAACTTATTTTAAACCGAAGAGGACCTATGGTGGGGAAGCCATGATATATCTAGCCAGATATATGGTACGTCGACGATAAAAGCAGATACAATGTACATACATTTATATATTACAGATGTGCTCCTTGCCATGAAAGTTGTTCAACGTGTTTGGGTTCCAATAGTAGTCAGTGCGTTACATGCGCTCTGCAGGATCATTACTGGTACGAGGGACGTTGTCACAAGGAATGTCCCGCGCATCATTATGCCGACACAAGACAACACGAATGTGTTGAATGTCCACCTGGATGTAGTGAATGTAATTCTACTACATGCATTAGTTGTTTGGATGATTGGCAAGTGAATAGTAAGGGAAGGTGTACACCGAACGGCAGTGATCATTGTGATTCAGGTGAAATAAATTTTCTTTTGAATTTATAATTCAAAACGTATTCATATTTTAGTTCTATATTTCTTATTTGAATATCTTGATCATTGATTCATTCTAAAATTCCAAAATAAAAATACTACTGTTTAACGTTTAGCGGGATTTTTCAGCCTTCTTCAGAACTATTTATTAAGCATATATAAAATTATTAAAAAATCTTTTCAAATGCTAATAAAAAATATTTATATAAATTTTGATTTTGAATTTTATTCTGATTTTGAAATTTTTATTTTATATACATCTTAATTTTGATTTTAATGGGTTAAGTAACTTTAATCAACAGTGTTTGATAATTTTAATAATTAATATTTCATAATAATGGCATCGTCAAATGCTAAAACTCTTTAAAAATAACTTACTACTAGCTCAGAAGGTAGCTATGTATAGGAAGTGTAAAAGGGCCTTGGAATTCCAAGCCCCTTTGTCGACTTATTTGAAGACTTATCTAACACTTAGTCGACTTATTTGAAGAAAAAAGCCAAGAGGAGCGAAAGAAAGAGCGGAAAAGATGACAGCGACAAAAACAAGAGGACCTCACAACCCAAATGTGGACAAATGTATTCTTAACTGGTTTAAACAATCAGGAGATAAGAAAATTCCAATTACAGCTCTATTTAGAGAGCCAAGACTGAGCAGTTCGCCTCCATTAGGTAATCAAGTTTTCAAAGCCAAACCAGGCTGGCTGAATGGGTTTAAAGATGGTTTTGTGGTGTAGTGAAAATGGTGCTATGTACCTTCATGAAGCTGATGATTGGAAAAGACATTTGAAAAATGATTGAAGACAGGAAACCGAAACATATTTTTAATGCGGATGAGATGGGACTTTTTTATAAATGCACTCCAGACAAAACCCTTGCTTTCAAAGAAGAAGCATGCAGTGGTGGAAAGCTAAAATAACTGACTTTATGAATTGCTGCTTTTTGTTCGATGAAAATTGAACAAAAAGGCGTGGATGATCCGTGAACTTATTGAAAGGTGGCTTTTAAATATGGACAAGAAATTTGGAAGGGGAAAACAAAAGCTTCTCGTTTTTATTGATAAGCGTTTTGCTCGCAACAGCGTCCCCCAAATGGTCATTTTTTTCCTGCCAACATGACATCTATTGTTCAGCCAATGGACCAAGGCATCATTAAAAACCTTGAACATTTCTACAAGCGCTTGTTGGGTGAAAACACGCTCATTGGAAATTTTGGCAGTAAGAATCTCAACATTCTCCAAGCTTCACGAATGTTTAAGTAACAATGAGACAAGCTTATTGAGGGAAACATTATGAAATGTTTTCATAAGACGGGATTTCTAAAGGCAGAAACTGATGGAGTAAATGATAAATTGATATTATGGCAAATCGTACAGGATCATGTGTACATGGCTGTGTGTGGCGAGGTAACTAATGCGAACATCATTGCTCAGTGACGAGGAGCAATCAAGTTGCGGATGGAGTATCTGTAGATGAAGAGAAGCAAAGACCAAGGAATACTGGTAAAATAAAAGTCGTGTTAAATATTTGATCGTGAAATTTTTCTTTTTAATTTGCGGGGAACTCTTTGAAGGGAACAGTATATAATTCGATTTTTTCTCTCGTCGATTCAACTTCGAATTATCAAAAGATCAAAAAGAATTGTCTTGTTTTATTTCGATCAAAATCAGATATATCAATTTCAACCAAACATAACAAGTTACATCTAGTTTGATTTTATTGATACTAAATGAGTTGAAAAAAAATTAGCACACATATTTCAATTGTATAATGATCAAGTTTTTTTTATTAATAACGCGAAACTGTTTAAATTGGATTTATTTGTTGAATGAATTTGCCAATATAATTTTACTTCTAACATGCCTAAATTTTATTTTATAGACCAATATATCGATGGTGGCCTATGTAAGCAATGTCATTCGACGTGCGGTACTTGCGATGGACCCACAGAACACGCTTGTTTATCATGCGCACATCCATTAATTTTGCATGGTACGCGCTGTGTTGCCGAGTGCGTTACTGGTCGCTTCCACGATCAAAGTACGCATACATGTGAGCCATGTCTCCATACATGTGCGGAATGCTATTCCAAGTCGAATTGTACAAAGTGTATTAATGGATTGCAGGTATTAACTTAGTACCTCAGTTTATTCTAATTGATTTTTATTGAATGTAGTGTGGCATATTTTTGAAATATAGATACTTAATTCTAATAATACTTAATTATAATAATAGGACATATGAAGTCGGCATAATAGGAAATATGAATTTTTGATGTTTGAAAGAATGATGCCAGAATATATATGATCGGGAAGAAGTATGAAAGAGTAAAAATATGATGTTCGGTTTAGGTGTGGGAGTGAGGAAAGGGGTAATAAGTATTCAATGAAAGATGCGCAAATAACTTATTGAATCTATGGGAAAGAGGATGAAACATGGGAACATTAAGTTAATGCATGTGAAGAACAATATGGATAAATGAATAAAAGATGGATGCGGGAACTTGAAGGATGTGTATGGGACTTGAAGTATGGAACACTGAAGTAAGGAAAAAATAATGTATGAGATTAATAAGAGGGTGATGTAAGATATTAACCATGAAAAGACGATTCATCATTTAGCGTACCATGAAAAGATTAAGGAAGCTGTGGATTACGTGCAGATTCAAAGTATAGGTGAATATATTGCGTGAAGTATTGAGAAGGAAATGAATGGGAAGGAGAACATATAATAGATGCGGGGTATGTGTGAATTTGTTTTGGACAGAAGAAGAAATGGGCGAGGAAATAATGAAATTTGGCGAGGAAATAATGAAAATTTTATGGGGAATTGTGGTACGAAAGCATAAGGATGAGAATGAAACATTGGAATTAAGGAAGAAAAAGGATGTTTTTAAGGAAGAAAGAGAGAGGAACTGAAAAGGTAAGAGGCATGGTGTTTAAAAGATGTGTTAAGTTCCCATGGACCTTTATGACTAGGAAAATTAGTGTGGTGGAAAAGATAAGTAGAGTTTGTAATATTGTTTCTAGATAGAGGTTTTTTTTGGCTTAATTTACGTTTCTAATTGTTGCAGTAAACGGAATAAATGAAATGGTTCTATAATGTAGTAAAGTGGAGGGTAAATTAGTAGAGGGGTAAATTTAAGGAGAATCGCAATTAATTTAAATTTAATTTTTTTTAAATTAAATGTGCTTTTGTTTATTATATATGTTATATTGAATTTGTAAATTTTGTTCGTTAATCTACCAATAAAAAATTCTTGTTTTAGCTACAAAGTGGTGAATGTCATACCACTTGCGCTTCGGGTTACTATAGTGATCGCGGTACCTGTTCGCGATGCTATATCAGCTGTGATACGTGCAGCGGGCCTGGACACGATCAGTGTGTCACGTGTTCCGCTTCGTGGCAATTGGCCGCCGGCGAGTGTAGGCCCGATTGTCCCGTGGGCTTCTACAAAACCGATTTCGGTTGCCAGAAGTGCCATTATTCATGCAAAAATTGCGCAGGTATATAAACAATTTTAATTAAATTTTTATTTTGCATTTAATACGAGATTATACTAAATTAAATGTAATGCTTCATTTCCATTCCTTTATAAAATAAATGTTAAATTGTTATTAACGTTTCAAAGGCGTCGTGGGATCCTGTAGACCCTAGCTCAACAATTTTATAGGTGATGGTATTTTTAAAATTAGAACGAACATTAGTGCGGCTTTTAAGGTAAATTTAATTTACTAAGTCCTTATAAAAAGTCTTCCCAGGCTCAGCGATGACCAGGTTACAGTTTTTAACAATAACGTGATTCGCAAAATCGAACGTCAGCTCGAAGATTCAAACAACAAATACTGAAGCTACATGGCAGGTTGTGAAAAAGTCTCTAATAACAAGTTTAGTAGAAACATCTCAAGAATACCAAAATACTGTTAGACTGCCCTGGTTATCAACGGAAACAATAGAAGTAACATCAAATCCAGGGGTCTCGACAACAGTATAGACCTGGAACTGTACCAATCGTTACATCCGGAGATACAATCCGCTACACGCAGGCAAAAATAAATATCTGATGAATGTTTGTATAGAAATTCAGAATTTTTCTGACATCAATAACTCCAAAGACTTGTTCAAGGCGATACGTTCTGTCACTCAGGAGTTCAAACCCCGGTAGTGGGCAATTAAAGATCAGCATGATTGTTGGAACTCTGAACCAGACCAAATTGCATCGGTATGGATGGATTACTGTAGCAATTTGTATGCTGACCCGAATGCTATTTGTGGGGAATTATGAGGCGGAACCGGACATACTGTTCGATGAGGTGAAAGTCGCAATTGATAAATTAAGAGAAGGTAAAGCAGTAGGAATCGACAGAATATCAGTAGAGGTCTTGCAGACTCTTGACGAAAGGATACAAAAAATCTTGCACACATTGTGTCACAAGATTTGGAAAATATATTTATGGCCAGAAGACTGATCAACTTCAGTACTGCTTCCCCTACATAAGAGTCAGAAAGAGTTCTTCAAGCGAGACTACAAGCCTTCCTACTACATAAAATTGCTCCAGAACAAGCCGGATTTGTGAAAGGCCGGGGTACTCGAGAATGAATTTTAAATGCGAGGCAGCTTATAGAGAAGGCGCGAGAATACTCGGTACCGATGTATCTGCGTTTTGTACATTACGAGAAAGCGTTTGATAACATTCGTTGACCCAGTCTATCTACGACTTTAGCAGAATTTGGAGGACCATGTCATCTTATCACTCTCGTCAAAAGCGTGTATGAGAATTCACAGGTGGTGGTTAAAGTCGATAACACATTACCTGAAAAATGTTGCATTACGTCAAAGCTGCGTACTGTCACCTCTACTCTACAACGACTATAGCGAAGTAGTGATGCGGCGCGCTCTAGAAAACTGGAACGGAGGAGTGAAGATTGGTGAAAAGCGCTTTTCAAACCTTCGATTTGCGGATGATACTCTGCTAATAGCTAACAGCACCGAAAAGCTTTTAGAGTTTCTTCAAAGACTGGAAAACGTAAGTCGAGACAATGGGCTCAAAATAAATGCCATCAAGATAAAAGTCATGATAGTAGACCCAGATAACGAAAATCCAAGACAACTTACAAAAATAGGGAACTTTGAAGTCGTCGAAAAAATTGTGTACCATGTTCCATAAGTACGGTGGAAATAAGACGACAAATTGAAATTGTCCGCTTGGCCAAGATAAAAGTAACAAATATTTGGAAAGATCGAAATATCACTATGAAAACGAAGCCAAGCCTTGTAAACGCCCTAGTTTTTCCCGTTTTCCCGTACGCTTCAGAGACCTGGGTAATCCGTTCCAACGGCAGGAGAAGAACAAATGCGTTTGAAATGTGAGTCTGGCACAAGATGCGGCCAGTTCCCCCAACAGCTAGAAGAACAAATGTCTCCATCTTAAATCCCGTACCTTTAAATCTCCATCAAACCCATACAAAGATTGCCATCGATGACATATGGACATATGGACAATTTTGCGGACACATTTCTACACATGACATCATAGAAAAACTTGTTGTTCAGGGAAAACCGGAAGGTAAAAGGAAACGGGGCCAATCCCCAACTTGGTGGACCGATATTATTTCGAAATTAGTAGAAACAAATTTCACTAAAGCAGCGCGCCAAGCGAACGATCGACAGTATGCGTGCATGGTCCTTACAACGTTACGTGTAACATTTTTTTGCGCTCCTGAAATTTGGCTTTTGTAATTTTCTGACTTTAGCAATTGATTTCGGAAAGAATTTTATTTGTTTAGTAAGTAAACGAAGCTAACAATACTTTGGAACGTCGAAGTCCTTTGATGGAAAAAGACCTAGACGAGGAAAGGTTGAGGTATATTTTGGGAGTGATGATGGTAATGAAAACATTTTGAATGAAAGTGATACAGATACAGATCCGGATCAGATTACTTAGAAGGACAAGAAGCTTCGGAGAGTATCGGTGAGGTATTAGAAAATGATGAACTAGATTATCCGTAACTACCAGCCAATCAAAAATTTTTAAAGGTAAAAACGATTACAAGTGGAAGACCAAAAAATTTGAAAATAGAGGAAGATGATCAGAAGAAAGTTAATGTCATTTATACCAGGACCAACAGCAGAGGCCCGTAATGTAAAATCTCCAATTAACTTAAGGAACCTTTTTTTTGATAAATTAAATAACATGGTTTTTGAACGTATGAAAGAAGGGGAGACACGGATTTAACACGAAAATAATACCAATCCAGCAATGTCCCAATAATACATATGAATATATAAAAATTATAAATTATAATATCTAATCTGTAACAAACAAATCAACGGCTCTCGGTAAATTACGCATGGAAAAAAAAGTACACGCTGTTTGCCTTAGAGAACACTAGCTTAATGCACAAAATTGGAACCTATGCTCATTAAAATCTTATAATCTAATTGCAATATATTACAGACCACATAAAAAACATGATGGTGTATCTATTTTTGTTTCTAGCGACTTGGAAGCAACATATATAAAAGGAATTTTCCTAAAACCGACTGTGAACAAATAAGTGCTTACCTACCAAAGATCGCTACAGATCCCAAAGGCAAATTCCGAAATATTTTTACAGAATGTAGATCTCTCCATTAAATACATTATAGAGAACTTTGATTTAGATACAAAAATAATCCTAACTGGCGACTTTAATGTAAACTTTCTAACGCAGAATAAAACCAAAATAGAGCTTATAAAGCTTCTCAATACCTATAACATGAAACAAACCATAAATATAGCAACAAATATTGATAATGGTGGCAGTACATGTATTGACAACATTTTGAAAACAAAAGAAATTTCAGAAACCAAGGCTTTATCATTTACTATTAGTGATCATTAACTGCAGAGAAATAAAATACACAAAACCCAAAAAAAAAACAAAGAATTGGTAACAAAACTAATTTATAACAAGTAGAATATTGAGACCTTCAAAAAACTATTAAGCAACGAAAATTGGGAAGAAATTTACAAAAACTAAGTGCCCGAGTATCAAATATAAGAAATTTTATGCAATTTATAAATATAATTTCAAGAGAGCGTTTCCAGTACAGCGTACTAGATATCAACAAAAAAATATGTATAATAATCCTCAAATAGAAGCTAAGAAAAATTCGATAAAACAATGATGTTAGTCTAAGATACAAGAGGTAATGAAGAAAGCCTAATGCAGGATTTATATTTTTCAAGTTACTCGAATTCAAGTCGCTTGAAAGGGATAACTTGAATAATGTGAACATGATTTTTTGCTCAACTTTTGCGTTCAAATTCTTAACTTGAACGTGCAATGAATAATGTGAACTGACATTCAGCTACACTTGAAGACAGGAGAGTGGTTCTGCCTGCACGGTTGATTATTGATTTGTTTAGGTTATGGACTTATTAATGGAATTTGGTTATTGATTGATTTCTTTACTTTGAAACAAAATGACTAGAACTAAGTGGAATAATGAGCAAACAGTAGATTTTTTAGAAACTTATGAAAGGTATGATACTATATGGGATTGTGGTTTGCAAAGTTATCGAGATAGAAATAGAAATCTAGGAGATAAAAGCATGCAAATGTTGTTGATTGAAACGAATGAGAAAGGGTTAAGTGGTGATATGGACGTTATCAGGAATAAAATAAAATCTATAAAAATAATATACGGCGAAGAGTTAAGAAAAATTGAGAATAGTAAGAAAAGTGGTGCTGGTGCCGAAGATATTTACTGCCCAACACAACTGAGCAAATATTCAAAATTACCGAGACATTCTAAAGTAGTTCCTATACGCTTTAACTATCTTCTGAAGAAAGTTGTTTTAATAAGGTAGCAGATGCACTAGACTCTTTCTCTATAACCCACAACGAGTGCTTTCTGACCCATAACGACCCATAACTTTATAACGAGCGCTTACGTATCCTTTTAATTATTTCTGAGATTTTTAATAATTCTTCTATAATTAAATTAGTAACAAGTTTTATTCCAGCAACCACCTAATTCGACGCCATTGTTTTTCAACTTTACTCAAAATTCTTTCAAGTGCCAAATATCAACTTGAATAAAGTATTGAAAATGTATGAACGTTCACTTGAATTCAAGTTACGCAAAACAAAGTAATATGGTCAATAATAAATGGAAACATAACAGAAAGCCATGACAAAAGGAGATAGAACACAGGCACACCGAAGAGTGAAGAATTTAACGAGTTCTTTATTTCAATAGGCGATAACCTAATGAGCCGTACACGCGTCCAAACAAGCACTAATATAGTGAATATCATGTGAACAAATTGAATATGGTTTTATATTTGGTCTACTATTGAAAATAAAACAAGCAGCAGCATCCCAGAAATGATAAATAAAAGTACCACAGATATTTATAATTTTAGTTCAAAAGTAGTGAAACAAACCAAAAATGCTACAATTCCTCATCTAATACATTTAATGAATGTCTCTTAAATGGAATATTTCCAGATGAATTAGAAGTAACAAAAGTAATTTAAAGAGTTGTACTCTTTAAATTTATTCATTGATTTATAACCGGCTGGATTACATACAGTGTTAAATAAGAAATTAATATATTAAGATCAAAACAAGACAAGTAAAGCCACCTTGCTCGAAAGACGCATGATTAGTGAGCTGACAGCAGTGTGGCGTACTACAACTCTTCTTAAAATAGAAACATATCGTAAACGACAGTTGCGAGCGTTTAGCACATATAGCGATTGTTTGTTCTTTAAATTTATCACCCTGATAGTTTAAATGGATAGAACACTCGACCGGAAATTGAGAGACTTGGGTTCAAGTCCAGATCGTGGTTATTTTTCAAAGATGCAAATAATAATTGTATATTAATCTCGAATCTATTGTATTAAATTATACACTATTCTGAGTTGTACTCATTAAATTTATTCATAGAAAACAAGCAATTTATAAAGATGGAACTATTAACGGGTTAAAAAATATTACAAGAGGAATACCACAAAAGTCTACTTTGCACGGTTAACTTGGAATAACCATATGGATCAACTGAGCCGTAGGTTATCAAAAACAACATACGTAGTTAGGATGGGAGCCAGGACAACTGGTAAAAGAGCCGCATTAAGCACTAATTATGCTATGTTCAACTCTCTACTTTCTTAAGTCGAAATATGGGGTCATCCAATACATTTAAAAGAAATTCTATTAGTACAAAAAAGCAGTGAGAGCTATAGAGAAAGTGTCAATGTGTGTCATGTAGATAATGTGTCATGTAAGCCATTATTCTAAAAATACAAAATTCTCACATCACTAGCTTTGTACGCATTTAAAGTGATTTGTGAAGTACACAAAAACAAAGCAGAATACGTAAAAAGAAATAATTTTCACCCATAATAAACACAATATACATATTCGCAGCGTTCGATTAGTGGCTAGCCAGTATCTGAGACGTGACTATAAAGAATATTATATGTGTCCTTCCAATTGGAAGAACCTGAGCTTCAAGGCGTTTAGACAAAATTACGGACATAGTTGATGAATGGCGCATATTACAATACAGAAGAAATTGAATTTCCTAACCTACAGTAAACTTATTTAGCTTGTATAGGATGTTTGTTACTTTGAAGAGGATATTTGATACCTCTAAGAGTCACTTTGTGTACATTATATTATTTTGTAAAGAGAACGCTAGACAAATTGGACAAGACAAAATTAATGTTAGAAGAGAAATATGGGACAAATTTGTATCCAGCTGTGGTAGATTTTATTCACCACATTCATATTATACCATTGGTGAGCAATTGATGAGATATAGTGGTGGAGTCCATTTCATATTTATCTGCCATCTAAACCAGATAAATCAAAATTGTTGTACATTACGTGGTCAAGTTGCCATAGAAAACAATGAACCTGCTCCTTCGCATAACGTAACAGACATTTCCAAACCGATTCACGGAACATACAGGAATATAACCGTTGATACCTGGTTCCCTTAGATGATCTCTGTAAAATATTTTTGGAATACAATGCTTGCGATAATTTAAAGGGAAAATTTAAATTCTAAGGTACTCTAAGGAAAATTTAAAGGGAATGCCCCCTTATTATCCTGTTGAAAGAGTCGAAAGTTTTTCTAAATTTGCATTCTATAATAATAAAACTCATGTGTCCTTTGTCCCAAAGAAAACTAAAATCATGCTTTTATTGTTCACAATGCACTACTCAAAATGATATAAATCTTGAACCTGAAAACCATCCTATGTGTGATGATTGTGATGATTACCCTAAGTGTACACAATAAAATGTATTTGTTAACTTGACTACTATAGTCCTATTAAAATTAATGTTATTTTCTAATATTCACATACGCAAGGATCTTATAACCAACCAACTTTTTTTTTGCAAAAAGAATACCAAAATCGTACTAATTTAAATTGGAGCACCTAAAATTAACCTAAGGTGCGTTACATGTCAACAAAAGATTTTAAAATTTTTTGTAGACGATGATAACCGTGGAGGAGTAAACTAATCTCTTCAGTAAATATATTTGATTTATTACGTACTGATTTTTTTAGGTTGTAAAAACCAAGCAGATAAACGAAGAATTAATGTAGAGGCGTATCTAGTATCAGCACAACCTGTATCAACATTTCAAATGGTGAATCCATTCAACTTCATTACGGGATTAGCGATCATCGCCTGTCTTTGTGTCATTGTTCTTTTTGTTGTCATTTTTGTGATATTACAGGTAAATTACTTCTAATGTAAATTAAATTTTATTGCTATAATATAGTGCCACAAATGTTTGAAGGACCGCTATTTTAAAATAAATCTTAGCAACATCTATATGTTCAAATGAAACTAAGAGCTGAAACTAAGGGCAGCTATTAAATTTAACATAAAACTTTATAAATATGCTGCAGAAAATTTTCTTTAACCCTTTCGCTGTGATTTTAAGAATACATGT
>WYDF02267176.1:0-18493 GCA_009867245.2 Adranes taylori
ATCAGCGAATTTCTTACGCTTCCTGAGAACTCAGGCAGAGCATTTTATTTTACAGTCAGTCAGAGTCGGAATAAGAAAAACGCTTTAATAAGATAAATTTCTGTAACACCAACAATAGCACAAACTATGTACATCAATAAATAAGTCATAAATTAAACTGCTTACATTTGACGAGGCATTGAAGAAATCACTATTGCCAGTGTTTTCGCATGTAACTAAGGACTGTCCGCAATATCTTAATTCTAACCAGAATTCTGGAAATGCTGCCGGTGCTTGATCAGCTACTGGTGCACATGTTACTTCGGGAAATTCTAGAAACGCGGTAACTGGCTGCTCTGGATAGGTTTGGACATGTTCTGGAGTCAGTGTCAATTGAGGCATTGGCCATCGCACATCGAGACCACGTGTAATGATTTCTTCATCATCTCTTTGATTATGTACTGGCGTCGAGGACGATACATTCTCATCATTAAGAGATGATAAAATTGGTTCTTTCTGAAAATTTTGATTAGGTATAATATATATATAGCTATACTATCTACATCCTGGCTACACTGCCACAGCCATACTAACTATATAGAAATTTAATCAAATATACCAAATATATTTGTTTGAACATAAATATTGTACATTGTACAATGTATAAAAATTTACGCAATGAACTATTCTTTAAAATCGTTGCTAGAATTTGATACCGGATTATCACTAACGTAATTAATTAACAATTGCAATAAGCAATTCCCTAATAAATCATCAATTCAATGAGCAAACCGCTAATATAATATAGAAGTTGCCTAATCGAATCTAATTTGGTTTTTAATAGCGGTTATAACATACTAGTTACTAAAACAGTTTTGTAATAGCTAATTATCAAATAATAAATATTATTAATACAAATTGATTACGTTTTACGTTAAAAAATTAATACGTTTAAAAATAAAAGCCAAATAGTGATAACAAGATTAAAAGACCTGCCGCCGTGAGAATAATATAAGCGGCAACAACATTGGATCCGCATCGAAAACCATACAGACATTTATACAAGCAAATTTTGTCACGTGTTTATTCTAAAAGGATAAACACATTTGCTAAAAGCTAGCGGCTTCTTCTATTTTATTAAAGTATACGATAGTTTCGCATTTTTGATATTTGCAACGACGTTGTTCTATTATTTTAATATTACGATTAACGTATTTTCTTCACGGTGGCGATTTATTATTAGTTCTTTACGAGAAACAGCGCAACGAACTTTTCCACCACTTATTTCTAATAAAGAATGACTCTTTGCAAATTGGATTGGATATCAGTTTAACGTATTTCATCAGAAGGCGTCTTCAATATAATGCTTCGAAGAGTGGCACTGTATGAAACCCCACAAACCTTTGGGAATTACCACCGTTTATATTGTCTTAGATATTCGTCAACGAAATAATGTAACTTTGATCCTTAAAGAACTTCTCTATTGGGCAGAACCTAAAGTCTTACGACAGAATCTTCCTTCAAGCTACGTCTTTTTTGCGGCCTCGTGGTCGAAGGCGACGGCTGAGCCCAATGTGTCGCAAGCAGCTTCTTTTCAGGAAATTCGCATAAAATAAACCACTGCCGCTAGCATTCCTCAGACGCTTTTTGGGAGTTCTTGAGTGAAAACCTTCGCACAGCTCAATGAGAAGTAACTCTGCTTTAGATAAGCAACTTATTCTCATAGAGTGAACTGAATTCGGACTTTTGAATCTGCTTGACATCTACATCAAAAGTAAACCCCGCCATGAAAAATTGCTTATTTTATTTAAATTAAATTCAACTACAGTCAGTAACACAAATTGTAGAATCATCGAAGCATGTATACATAAACAACATCATCTGATTTCTGCAGAATCTTTCGTTTCCTCGTCAATCACTTATTATTTCTTTCATTCATATCAATTTTTATGACCCTTCCTTGACAAATTTTTGACACGAGAAAGCAATGAGAGCCACATCAACGGAAAAGGCCAACCAGCCGTATAAATCACCGCAAGAAAAATGATGGCAGAGATAAAGCACCAAGGCACGTGTAGATCATCAGCGATGATTATTCTAATTTAGCGACTACGAATAAATTCGACATCACCACGAATTCATTTTCTACGTTATAAAAATTTTTTTCATCGCATCTTTAATAACACATTTTACAACATTTTCTTATCTTCATTATGTCAACTGGCAACACTTGCAACACCCGCGTTAAACATTGATACATTTAACTCAACTGACACTTTGAAGAAGCCAACGAAAAGGCCAATCAGAAGATAAATTAATTACCAAAAATCAAATTAACCATTATTTCGATATTTTTACTCGCTATTTTGTTGATGGAAAATGGTATGCATCCTCCTATCAGTTCTTGCATTATAATTAGCTTCAAAACCTGTTGTCAGTAAAATCGCGAGCAGAAGCATATATTTAATGTTTTAAATATAAGATAAAATATTCGAAATTATTTTAAACATGTTATTGCGTACATCATTATAGTGTTTAAATACTTTATTATAATAATTACGAACAGCTAATTCTAACCCAACCCTATATAATCTCATGCAAGAGCATATTTTATGTTTGTTACAAAGGAACAGAATAAAATTAAAAAACAGTAAAGTAATTAAAAGTAAAAAAGAATTACGATTTTGCTTTGATAAGAACAAGTGTAACAAATTTTAATAATCAATAAAAAAATCTTGGACGATGTTACTCCTTCATATTTCATATACTGAAAGTTAGAAATTTGACTGTATACTACGTTAAACAAAAGTTGATATATTTAGTCTTCGCTAAGTGTTGTCTAGGTATAAAACAGATTTTTTATGGATATATATTAAACATTAAAGACGTATAATATACAAAGGAAGTAGTAGGTACGTAATACTAACAAGGAACAATGTATAATTACAACACCTATGTCATAAAAAGGCAGCTACTTCATGATATATGGAACGATTTCACACATTATTATTAGAATTCATCAGTGCCGTCTTTATTAGCCGCATTACGCGACTGTTTGTAGAAATGAAAATTTGACACTTTTAATTATTTCTTTTTACTAAATTACGTAAATGTAAAGAACCGTTTTCTTGATTACTACTGTGTGTCCCAGACCCACGAATATATATTTATTGTTACAAATGTATATTTTCAAGGGTTAGTGCAAGCTTTTTTTATAATATGTCAAATTATAATTATCAAAGCCAAAATATTCTGACTGTCCTGAAATTATTTTTTACATTTTAAACACGCAGCTTAAAATAAATTTGAAACTCATTCTAATTGAAGCAATGCTATATCTAAAATAAACTTTCTAGAATTTATAATCTTTTTATCATAGTGTTCTACTGGATTTGTGTGGAACGTAATTGAATTTTCTACACTATTTCCCGAGAGAGGTGTATTAAAAATATTAAACCTTACAAAAAGATTTATCGTTTAAATTCAATCGCGCAAGTGTCAATAGAAACGTAGCGAGTTCTTTTGTATCGGGAATAATTCGAAAATGCGTAAAATTGAAAAGATTTGATCGGCGTTAAGGAATTTTAGATTTTTCTATTCATGAAATATTTTCTTGTTACACGAACATGGAATTTTATTTGGTTACTACTGTATAGTGAGTTATTTATTATAGAATCCAAAACTATTAGCAACTGATTCAAAACTTATTTTTGTGTTTAAATGAAGCAAGAAGTGGTGATATAATATTCATTAGATATATCTATAAATTTATTATAATCAATACATTAATTATCTTATCACTTACTAACTTGTAACATGTAGCATAATATAATATTTTATAAAATAACATATGTAATATGTTATAAGCTTTTAAGAATCCTTAGTCACTTTTTGTTAAGATAAGGCCGCAGCCAAAACATGCTCTTCCAGTCTGAGGCTTAAAGCTCACTACAGTTTCGTTTTAGAGATTAAAAAATAACATACCGTATTTCCACACACCATATACGGATAAAGGACTTGAACATCAGTAAGTCAGTTGTATTGAATTATATGAATTACATTAATTGTCATACTGCTTTGCTTGCTTGTAACATGTAATTATTTACCAATTAAGTTCATTTTCGAACTCGAAAATGAGCCTACGCTCGAAACTCGAGTCACTGGAATATAGTGTCAATAGTGTCTTCTGTTAGCTATACAGGCTATAGAGGATCATTCTTTTCGAAAATGTGAATAGATTTCCCAATTTTTAAAGAATCAGGTAACATTCCAGTTGAGACTGACATATTCGTGATGTCAGATAAAATATCAGCAAAAAATAAAGGTTGTATTTAATTAACTTAACTGGAGTTCTGTCAATCCCAGTTGAACTTTTATTAGGGAATAGACAAATTTTCAATTATTTCTTCCCTGCTTACAAGATTCACAAATATGCTGACATTACATTGGTTGAAAACTGTGCACTCTTGTAATATGTTGTTGCCAAAGGAGCTTTTTATTTTATTTTCAACGTAAGTGCAAGAATGTTGAGTAAACGCCTCTGAAACGTTTTTAGGGTCTTTAATTACGTTATCTTCGGAAAAGTTTAACGAAATTGGTTTCGGCTCACATTTGCGACCCAATTTTTTATTAACCACCTGCCATAAAGTTTTCTGCTTGTTATTTGATGATGAGCGTACATTATCAAATGTTCTACATGCATTTATTTCCGATTTAGTAGCATTTTTTACTGAACTAACATGTAGAACTTCGTTAGTTCAGTTGAGTTAGCGGCTAAGCATAAAATCACAAACAAACAACAAAGAAGTAAATAAAAAACGGCATAGGATTAAAAAGGAATATGGACTTCCCTTTCTTCTTTCTTTTACCTCCCTTCCACCCTGTTTCTCTCCTCAATAATCTTCTCTATTATTCCTATCGCATTAATCCCCCCCCCCCCCAAGCATGCTCTTATATTCCCTCCCAATTGTCTTTCTTCGTCACTCCATATTATTCCCGTGCATGCATTCACCCAATGTTCGCACCTTTCCTCATCACTTCCACATAACCTACATTTTCTTTCGCTCTCATTCATCAAGTTCCTACTTACCTTTTCGTCACTACCGCATCTAAATCTCGCAATCATTCTTTTTTATCCATTCCTACATTTGTTGTCATATATTCTGGCATTCCCTCTCCATTCATTATACTGTAATATTTCCTATTGTAACCTCTATTCCTTAATTTTATCTATAGTTCTTGCATCTCAACTTCATTTACAGCTTCTTCCATATCGCACATTTTCTGATACAATCTGTCCATCGACTATCCTATTCTTTCATAGAGTTTCCTTATTTTTTTTTCCCATTCATTCAAACATTTATCCTTTCGTTCCGCCCCCATACTATTCAAATACACCGATTTCACCAATCTTTCATTCTCATCCACCATTACCTTTTTCTCGTACCGTACTAACTTTTTCATACCGCTATTTCAACATTTATACTTCCCACATTCTTGCAAAATAATCTCACTCGATGTTGATTTTTCTACTCCAATTATTCTGTTCAGTACTCCATTTATCACCATTTGCATCTCTAATCTTTCTTTCGGCGCCTATACTTCCGCTCCATATAACATTTTACTTTGCATACAAACTTTCATTATCAATATCCTCATTCTTACCGAATTTCTAAATTTTCTTTCCAACACACATCTTAATCTTTTCATCGCCACTTTGGCTCTCTTTACAGCTACTCTTATGTGTTCGTTGCAGCTCCCATTATAATTTAAAGTAAAGCTTAAATATTTATTCATTTTCACATTTTCTATTAACTTCTCTTCTACCTCAAACTTGTCATTTTTGCTGCTTCTCCCACCTCCCTTCTTGCACATCATCACTTTAATTTGTCCACATTCATCTGTAGCCCTCTTTTTTCATATATTTATTCACCCTTTCAATCATTTCTTTCATTTCTTCTCTCATTTTCTCCATATATACAAAAGAATATATTTTAGTAATTATGCAAAATGTTTTCATTAAGTAGACATCAACTTACAAGCATTCATCCGTCTTAAAACCAACCTAAATATTTATTACTCAACATACTAAAACCTGTATAATATCTGTTCTTAGCGACGGGCGCAACTAAAATGACTTTTAGCCGAATATATCCTTCATGCACTTCTAATTTGGAATATGCAAATGAGTCTTAGAGAGTTTGTGAACCGGGTTGCTTCGCATTGTTCCTTATTCAGTCAACTTTAGCATCCTTCGCTGCCGTCATTTTGATAATTATCTTTTTGCGTATGAGACGCAGAAGATAAATGTACACTATGGGTAATATATTTTATGAAATTATTAAATATATGTAATATCGTGTTTCATAAAGTTTTTCAAGCTGTGAGAATATTTATATGTTAAAACAATTTTGCTTATCACTTTGATCCTTAGTGAAATGATTGAAGCTGCCAATTCAATTACAGTTGTTCTATATATGGATGTATGCGGGCAAGTTCAACATAATTAAGCAATTTGGGTTAAGAATCTTTACTTAAAAATTTGGCTATAGCGATAAAACTATTTGATACAAATTGTTTTATTGGTTCTACCATTCGAAATAGTAGCAACTGTTCGAAATGGTGGTGCCACGTTACTCTTGGAAAAGAAGCAAGAATTAAAAGTACCGTTATTCTAACATCAAACCCGTCCGACTGCACATAGTTAAATTGGACTTATCTCCGACAATCTGCTGCGTGTATGTGTGGATACAAATGGATGTAGATACGTGCATGAATACTAGAGAAACCAGCGGAAATTACTCTTATTCAATGCTCGTTTAAGTTATTATTTGGATTTTGCTATCCGAGAAAATTGAATGTTGGTCAATTGAATAGATTATAATTTCATCTGTTTGTTCTTTTGTTTGCTGCTTATATTTAAATTATCACCTCTGAAGAATAATTTGCTCCCGATTATATTGTCACGGTTAAATTTGTGTGGCAGAATCAAGCTAGCTTCTACAGGCTGCTATACCTTGCAGAAACATACTTATTTCTTTTCGGGATTCAAATTACAAGGTAGATTAAGAATTTACTAATTAAATTTGGCGTAACAAAATAGAACAATAGTTTATTAATTATTTCATACGTTAATCACTCCAGTTATTTAATATCAAATTCGGGATCCTTGCCTATTTAAAACTTAGAATCAATTTAAAATAAGCAAGTACGGCTCAAAAATGGAATGAAACATTAACATAACTAATGAATAAACAAATAAAACATCAATAATCTATTTTCAAATAAACGATTTATCATTCCAGATTACGAATAAATATTGACGTTGATCAGCTTCAACTTAAATAAATTGCAATAAAAGATCAAAACAATTTAGTTTTAATTTCTAAACCAATAATCTAATTATATCCGTACGAACCATAAAGGTCAATAAAAAAACAAAAATAAACACTTAATTCAAATTGTAATTAACTCAAAGCATTTCTTAAAATAAGTGATATTCGAACTATCTAAGTACGAACCAAGTAATCTTATTAATAATTAAGTTAGCAAGCGTGCTAAGTAGTGATGCCTAATTTATTTAGAGCTAATTGATTCTATATTAAAACTGATAATGAATACTATACATTTATTTTCCATTTCAGAAAATAAATAAATATCTAATAGGCATTATTAAAACTTGCTGGTTTTATTCATTAAATTATACTTTAATTTAATTGCACACATTATTTAATAAAAATAATTTCATACTAAATGTAGTGATAGTATTGATAGTTACTCTAGCCGGATAATATAAAGAAAATCAACTTACATCTTTTTTCTAACTGACTTTAACTTGACGCGCGACTAAGCGACTAAAATTAATACGCGACTATTTAAATTCTTGCGTGACATGTTTATAAATTGACAAAACAATCAAATCACATGTCCAGACCTCAACAAAAAGTTCCTATATACTTTTTTATGACAAAATTATACCTGGTAGCGAGACTAGGAGGTGGGCGTGTTCAGTGTATTTCTTTTGTACTAATTAGATGATTATTTTTATCTGTTTTCCGAAGAAAATATATGCCTTTCTTAATAGGAAATCTTTTCACAGGGCCGTACACACGGAGACACCCGAAAGATTTGGACTGCATTTAGCTGAACACCTGGTCGTGTATCATAATTTTTATTAATATTTAAAATATTTTTTATATTTCCATTTAAAATGAATTTAATTCTTTTAGACTACATTTAATGAAGGAACAAATGAAATCAAAATATTAATTAGATAGAATCTCAGCTGGGATTGGTAGATTCACTTATTCTAATCGTTTAAACATTATTACCTATAAGAAATGAATTATTTAGAATCTATACAGTAGAATGTTAAGAATTTAATACGTGGATCAATTCTCATTGTTACATATATTTAATGTATCAATTCTTATTTTAAATGTTGTTAGCTAAAATTAGTATATTAAATTTGCGTTATAAATTTTTTTTTAGAACAGTCAGCTAGTGTTAATTTTTTTTTATTTAAAAACGAATCTAAAATAGCAGTGTTGGTGAGGTCTGCTGGTCAAATGTAAGTATTTTTTTATTAAAATTATTGACTAGTTTGAAAGTCTCAATAAATAAATTTTATTCTAATTTTATTCTTGTCACTAATTTTTATTAACTAACGAAGTGATAATTTTATTCTAAGTGAAAACTAAATAACAAATGCTTTGTTTAAAGTTTCTTGCTAATTATTTTATCTATTTGAAAATTGGTGTTATGATTTATTGCATTCCAATTATTCTTTTAATGAATATATTAAATAATCGAACTATTGAGCTTTATTATTTTTTGTATTAAACTAAGCTAAATTTACTGAATGATTTTAGATTAATGCATATTAACTAAATTAATTATTAAGTTATATATTTTTTCGTTCCCGTTTTTAAAATAGTTGGGTGGATTAAATCAGTAGAAGTGCAATTTAATCATATAGTAAAAAGTTATCGTGCTATCTGTTTATACGAATAACATGACAATATCAAAGTTTAGCTATAAAGTAAAGTAATATTTAATACCTATAATAGGTTATATCTTTATGTCTGATGGACTATAATAATTTTCTATAATATATAATGCTCGTACATAAAACTGAATTTATTTAATCTAGTCGGACTGGCTTTTCAAATCCGGTATATTATAATAGTAGGTGAATAGGTATTGCGATGAAACGTTTAATTTGTGGCGACAAGGATACATTTTTTTCTTGCCTATCCCTGCCCCAAATATTCTGTATTTTATTGAGTTCCGTATTTATAATAAATAACATGACTTTCATCGCGCTCCTTAAATGACAGACATATTGTTTGAATTTAATTATAACGCAAAGTTAGGACGACTCGCTCATTAAAAAATTTGTGGAAGCGATCGCTACCCCATCTTTCATATACTGGAAGTCCTACGTTTTGTTATATCTGGCATAAAACAAAAGTTGAACCTTTTAGTTTTGACTGTTACATTTTAAGTCGTCTAATTCAATTAGGACAATAGTCTTTAAGGTAAACTAAACAACATTAGTCTAACCTATAAATTGCCTACCCAGGAATCCCCCGATCCCTGCCGAAGCCCTGCCGAACGCCTCTTAATATTCGAATGCTCACCGTTGTATGCTTTTCGACGTTTACCTCAGCGGAATGGTTCATTATAATACGAATATCGCTGTTATCAATGTAAAATGCCTTTTCATAGTCAATGAAACAAGCAAAGACGTCAACATTCACATCGCGACAACGCTGATCTAGTATCTGCTTACTGAAAAGTGCCTCGCACGTACCAAAGCCATTTCTAAAACCAAACTGCGTGTAACCTATTTTCTCCTCACATTTTATGTAAATCCTTGCATGAATAATTTTAAGAAATATCTTTAAAACATGGCTCATTAAGTTTATTATCCTATGATCACCGCGGGCTTTCGCTTCTGATTTCTTGGGCAAGGTAATGAAAGTGGATTTTAATCAATCAGACGGAATGATGCCTGTCCTATATATGGTGTTCAATAAATCTACTTACGTAGAGGTAGTTCTGTCGTCTGTTATCAGTTTTAGTATATCTGCATTGATTCCATCTCGTCCAGTCCCATTATTCGCCTTCCCTTTATTCGATTGCTTAATTGCATGATCTACCTCATTTTTCGTTATGTCTAAGACTTCAGCTACTGTAATTACTGGGATTCTGGCTATGTTATCCTTAAAGAGGTTTTCAACATACAATTTCCATTCCCTCAGCTTTTCCTCGGTGTTCAGTAGTTTTCCATTCTGATCTGTTAAAGAGCTTACTCATTTACCTCTATACCCTCAGCTTATTTCATATTTAGAATTAAGTTCCTCGATATTTTTGCATTCTTTTGTTAACCATTTTTCTTTAGCTTTTCGTATTAAACGACGTATGGATCTCTGTACTTCAATATACTTTAAAGGGTCGACATTTTTATAAGTCCGAAGCTAATCTATTTTCTGCAGTATCTCGTCTATCATCCACGGTTTAAGCTTTTTTGGTCCCGAAGCTTTAAGTTTGTTTTTTGTAACAGAGTTAATTGCTTCTTTGATGTTGCACCATGTTGATTGGATATCTTTACTTCGTTCTGATGCATTTATATTGCTCAATTTAGTGTTCATTTCATTTTGTACGAAAGTTTTAAGCTCCACCTCATGCAGTTTTCTCAGATCAGTGCGGGGCATCTGTTACCTTTTCACACCTTTTCAATTCAAGCTTCATTTTTGCCACTAACAAGTTGTGATCTGTGAACAAATCTGACCATGGGTACGTTTTTTGCACGCCAGAGTTGCACGCCTAAGCTTAATTAGGGTCGGCTTAGACACAAGCTACAAATCGCCGCAATTAAAACCGGAAAGAAACGATAGAGGCCGAAATTTGGCCGTCCATGAAGTTCACACAAACTGATACGACCAGATTATTCTAACAACCAACCTGTCGCATAAATTTATAGGAATTCGTGTAACTAATCCATACAAGAAAATTCACGATTACAATGAATTAATTGTTCCCGTTCAATTTACATACTAATGCTGAATTAAATTTAGTGTGGCATTTATTAATAAGTTTAAATAATTATACTTTCTACAACTACTTTGATTGTAAGACAACAATGCTTAAATAACAAACATTTACTAGAATGTAGGTATCTTGACTTATGACTTGATACCTTTACTTATGAAAGTATGTAAAGTGGATACAATATTTTTTTTCCACTTCACATTATACTTAGTAATTTTTAACTTAATTATAAAGTAAATTGTGAAATAACAATTTTTCCCATCAATGTAAAAGTGTAAACCAGAAGCCTCCGTTTATTTAAGTGATATTAAAATCACGCATTTCTCTACATTTTCTTCCGTGTTCTTTTGTCGTAGAACCACAGCAGTTAGCACTGATAAGACTAGGAAAATAATACTGAATTAAAATACGCACTGCATTTTAACCGACATCATTATTCTTTTTGATATGATTTCATAATTCTTTCGTGATACCTAAAATGGTTTAACATTTTTTAATATTTAAATAACAAGATGTAATCAAAGGAAGAAAAATGGAATAGTATTAGGCGGATCATAATGGGAAAGGCACTATATCCAATCTCAAGTAAGGAAGAAGAAGAAGAATATTATTATTATTTATTTTTTGCTTGCCGCATAACTTGGCTTCAGTTTTGTTTTTATGGTTACTTTTATATGCCATTCCTATTTTATTTTTAATTTCGCGCTAGTCAGACATATTGCTTAGATTTTTTTTGAAATGACAACTAACAATGATCTGTTCCAAAATACCGGAAAAAAATCTAGTGACAAATGTTGTAACTTTTTAAAAATCTAGTTATAGAAAATATCCCCATGACGACGACGAAAGATAAATAATGCGCTAAAATAAATCTAGTAACTTATTAAACATCTAGCTAGAAAATAACCATTTGAGGCGAGCCCCCGCCCGCGGTTCGTATAAATTTTGCGCTAATCAGACATATTGATTTGATTGTTTTTAAATAACAGCTGTTCAAATTTACATAAGTTCAAATAATTCATGCGTCATCCCGAGATCGCTACGAGCAGCAACGATGACGACGACGACAACAGATTAAAAAAAATTTCGCGCCTAGTGATAAATCTAGTAATTTTTTTCCCGCCCAACCGAATACATATTGTCGTCCGCCATATTGCTTTTTCAAATGACACCTGTCAAACACAATACAAGTTCCAAAATAACGTAAAAATAGCGCTCCACGAAACGATTATCATTTTAGAGCGATTTTGGAACACCTCTGGGAGGGCGGGAGTTTGCGGTAGTAGGAACAAACTCTTAATACTTCTGTAAGTATTTAATAAACCACAAATTACTTAACGTTAGAAGTGGTATTTATATAGTATTATGTATGTTCGTCAAGTTTTGGAAATATAAAACTTTATAGAAACCACATTATTTTAAATAATAGACTTTATCGTCAAGGTCAAATTATTCCAAAACTAAATCGTCATTAACAATCTGTATCTCTTGACAACTAACGAGGTTTCATAGCCGCAAAGCTTATAATACTGAAAACAATCTGTAGATTGTCCTATCTTTATTAAAAAAAAAATAATGTTTAGAGCAATAAAATAATCATTTTGAAATTTCTTATCTACTTCGGTTCCTTAGATATCGCAAAATAAACCTTTCAAATTTTGACTTGCCACGACGCATTCTTTTACAAATATTTAAATCGGATAAGCGCAATTTTATGCACGCTGTCATAAGGACACTTGTAAGACATTTACAAGTGGCAAACGCGCACAGTACAGTGAATAAATATTCAAGGTGTTGACAAATTGAAAGTTTAATATAGTGTTACAGTGTAAACAGAAGGCAATATTTAAAAGGGAGCAAAAAATTTCGAGAGAAAGACACTTGGGAAAAGAGAAAAACAAAGGAAAATTATTACTAGTAAACATATGTAAGTATTGACAGAGTTGCCGAATTAGAAATAAAAATATATAAAATATAGATTTATCAAAAGATGACGAAAATAGAAAAACCAAAGTACAAGAACAACTGAAGTCATTTATAAGACATAAAAACTTAAGAAAACTAGAGACAGAAAAGAAACAGGGCTTGACTAATCAAAAGCATTAAGTTAAATGAAGACCAAAACGAAAGAATGGGTAATAAACATGATGAAAAACTAGGCGGGATTAGTAATGGAACAGCTGTAGATAGTAGTGGATGATTTAAGGAGACAGTGAATTAAAATAGGAATGAAGAGAGGAAGACGGACGTAAGAGAAATCAAAGAAGAGATGGAGAGATTTGGAACAAAAATTGAAAGAAAAGCGCATTAAAATAAACGGAATATTATGATTATAAATGGATTAAAAGAAAACGAATTGGAAGCAAAAACAGAAGAAATAACACTTTGGATTAGAGAGAAACACGGAGTAGAAATAAATGTAGAACAGGCATTCCTACGGGGTCCAGGTGGATTCCCTGGGGTCTATGGAAGTTTTCAAGGGGTTTATATATTAAAGAGGGTCTATGCCATTTTTGATTTTTTTTACTTATGTAAAAAATATATAATCCTTAGGCATTAACTTAATAATATTTGCATTAACTTACATAAATATAATATAGATTTGTATAGAGCCGCTTTGATTTATGCATCTAAAGCCGAATGTCTTGTCGCTTTCCTATATGCTCTCTATATGCACAAATTATTTCTTATGTGTTATTACTAGTGTTATGATTATGTTGTAGGATATATAAGGCTGTATATTATAGAAAAAAAATGTATGGGGGTCTATGAAAAAAGCAATTCCTCTAAAAGGGCCAATGAGAGAAAAAAGTAGGGAAATCATGATGTAGAAGAAGCGAAGAGAATAGGTAGAAAAGGGATCATTTGAGCAACATTCTTAAAGGCAAAGAGTTTTGAAGAAAAATAATTAAAAATAAATACAAACTAAGGGGTACTAGAATAAGGATAAATAAAGGCTTAGCAGAAATAAGAGAGGTGCAAGCCATGTTGAAAGACGTAGCAGGGCAAGAAACAGGTAAGGGAAATGGAGTTAAAGTTGTTTATAAAAAAAATGAAAATAGAGGAAAAATTGTGATTCTAAAATAAGGAACAGCAAAGACTAGAAACGAAATCAAAACACTAATAAATGTAAGGAGGGGCAATGGAGAAGCGCAAGCAGGATAGGACAAGAATATTAAGGAGCAAATATAGACGGAGTTTCGTATTAAAAATAAAAATAAATAAAAAGTCAAAAAATAATAATAAAGAACATGACAGTAAGAACAATAACTCACTACAAGTAGAAAATAAATAGGAAAGGATATAACAACGGTAGTCATTGGAAGATAACAGGAAAGGGAATTAATGTTAGAAGAAACAGTAGCAAAATTCCCAAAACGTCAGAGATACGTGTATAAAGTTTTAACCACATATTTTGAGTATTCACTTATTGAGAACATTCAAAATGGCGCATTTCCGACTTAAAATTCAATTAGGTATGCAAAACACTGAGATAGTCAATGGTGTCAAATAAAACATAGTTGGTCAAAAAATTAAAGTTGAAACTCTCAACAATCAAATTATCAGATTGATTACTCTCCTCTGATGTCCTTTTCAAAACATTAATTATTTTTCAATGTTCAGAGGCATCCCCTAAAAACCACCATGTCCGGACAAACTTCCAAATTGGAGATCACGAGCAATAGCGGTTAAACACACACGAAGCTAATAGCCCAAACTTCTTATAATTGGATTATGGGAGAATCCACAGATATGGAAGCTAGATGGACTAGTTTTGATATCAAAGAAAATACCGTCACAGCTAGCAGATACGTCATACCGTCAAAAGTTATCAGCAAGAATTACCTGCTGTCCACTTTTCGTAAGGTAGTATCGATGCTGGGCGCAGTTCTTGAAGACGACGAATGCGAATTCTGGACAATTCGCATATAGAAAGGATTGCTTTATGGGCATTGCGCTAGATACGGGCAACATATTTAACTCGCCGTCAAGCCTAACTAGTTTGAGTGCAATGCTAAGGAAACTGTTTCCAATGTATCTGAAGGAAACAATTAGTAGCTACAACTACGAAAGGAAATAAAAATAGATCTATGGCTGAAATAAGTGATCTGTATCTGAATGCAAATAAAACGCAGGCGACATGACTATCTATGAAACGCAGTGGAAGGCCGTTGTAAGTATCAGTATGTATAAGAAAGCAAAACATTCTAGTGAGGAGGTATATACAATATCTAGAGATCAGTTTGAATAACAGCCTACAAGTCACGAGAGCCACTGCAGGCCAGCAGTACTTGAAATTGCTTTGTATAGGCTGATGTTAATATCGACGGATCAACAGAAGGTCCAAGGCGGTACTAGCCTGCTTTGTACGCTGTTTATCTTGGGCTTAATGGACTAGGCTTGAGCGAAATAGGCTTAGGCTCAGAAAAGCGATGAGAGGAGTAACTATTAGAATTTGTAGAGCATATAGAACTAATTCTACAGATGCATTAGAAGTCTTAGCGGGATTAATGCTGTGTGAGTTACTGACATAAGACTAGAAAGTATAAATATGAGTGCAGAGCCACTGGTGTTAAACAAGAAGCACCCCAAAAAGAAAATCGCTTATTGCAAGAATGGGTAGCGGCATTGAATATAGCAAGGTGATGCTGTTTCGACGAAACGGGTGATTAGAAATATACGACCATGGTACGAGAGAGACTACGCATGTCTTAACCTAATGGATACCTCAATTTTCTAAAGGTTATAGCTTCTTTGACAATTATTTAAAAGGAATAGGCTCAAAGAAACAACATGTCAACAATATTGAAATAGCGATGATACTCCCGAGGGCTCACTTTTCCATTGAGCACTCAATGTTCCATTTTCCAACGTAATATCAGCATCTGTGATGTTGAAAGGTGCACACTTTATTTAATATATTCGGAACGTGTAAAACTTATTAAACAACTATGTTTGATATTTTCATTGTTTTTTTTTTGTTTACCGTGACTAATGTTTTTAAATATAAATGTTTCTTAACCTTTGTATACTCAATTAAACGAACGCATGTAGTTTAAAATAACACTTTCAATGTACAAGGAGTTCTCAAATACTACTACAAAACGATTCAAAGGTAGAATATAGGGTGCTTGTTAATGACACAAGTGCAGAGAACTTAATAAACCGAACGCTGTTAAAACCAGAGATCTGGGATGCTGCCGAGACATTCATTACAAAAAGAGTAAAGCCCAATGCCAAAAATAGTAAACCAATAGCCAACAAAATAAAAAGGGACATATTGGTGGAGTGCACTTATTGTCCAGCTCCCACAAACCTGATCAAACTAGAAAACCTTACCACAGAAAGCTTAAAATGTTCTGGCCTGATGAGGTGGAAGCAGAAGGCCAAATAGCCAATCAAGCTAAAAAAGACATCAGTAACGCTATAAAGGCAAGCAAAAAAAATAATGGACAAAATCTTCTAAATGAGGTACAAGAAGATCCATGGTTCCTTCCATATAAAATTGTCACAAAAATATTAGAGGGTAGTACAATTTATACAGAATTAAACACACCAGGCAAAATAGATCAAATAGTAGGAAAGTGACATTCGGAAAGGAAATAGAATGAAAGGAAAATAGGTGACAACCTGAAATCTCTAGTGCAAACCTTGTTACCTGGATATTAAGGTCGGAAAGTGACTGGAAAGCAGTCAACGTGAACGTCACAAGTATAATGTCCAAGAAAGAAACATTAGAAAAAGAAATGAGGCATCCATCTGGCCAGATGATAGACGTTTAAGTACGAAATATATCGCGGAAAATAAGAGTTTGGAGAGTTTAGTCAACTGATACGTAATAAATAAACTTAATAATACATTATAGATCACGTTATAAAACTAATTTTCTATATATATATATATATATATATATATAAACGAATATATCATAGCACATTATATAAGACACGTCATATATAAATGCTTTCGTATACGAAGGTTGCTCCTATAATTTCGAGATATGGCAACACTGTAGTTATCTGATGTTTGACGCATCAGCATTTGTAAAATTTGACGTTTGTTGTGATAAACACTAGTGGCAGAAATTTAATATAGTGAGCAGTTCGAGTACTATTTAATTTTAGTAACGATAATCGGAAAGAAAATATGGATTTAAATCGTGATCATTTTCAAGCAATGATTCTTCGATTGCAGAAAAGTGAAAAAGGGTGTTTGGATGATCTGAAAACTGCCTTGGTGACGAGGCACCATCAAGAACAACTTCGTTTCGGTGGAAACAATAATTTAAATTTGTTCGAGGACGTCTTAGTAATGTATTTCGTGACAGTCCTCAAAAACGAGAGATAACATCAAAAACAACAAAAAGCATTGATGCTGTAAGAGAAACGATAATGGTCATGTGACATAGGGAAATTTAGTCTTGTTTATACATTGATATGAAACAGATTAATTAAATTTTGCATGCTCACTTAGATGTAAGAAAAATATGTTCTCGATGGACACCGCACAATTTAAGGTCAAAAACAGACTCAAGGTCAAGAATAGGCTCGATTCAAAAGGTGCAAAGAAACACTCAGACGATTCAACTCAGGTACGTCAAATTTGGTCTACGGCATCGTTAGTGGTGATCAAAGTTGGATACATTCTTATGAACCTGAAACAACAATAATCCACTGTTTCGATCCAAAGTTACTCGAAGTCGGAGCGTTTCGAAAAAAAGGATTGCTTGTTTTGTATCGAAAATTAAGCATGTCGATACTATCGCTTTAGAAAATTTCAGAACAGTGAATGCGGAGTGTTAAACAACAATTTGCTTATCAAAAGTTTTCCCTGAAATGAAAAACGTCACATCATTCTGCACCAGGACAATGTAAGCTCCCACACAGCGCAACGAACAATTGATTATTTAACCACACAAAAGGTGGAATTACTAAACCCATCCTCCATACAGCCCTGATCTAAGTCCAAACGACTTATAGACATTTCCAAAAATCAATTGCGTGGTCAACGTTTTTCAAGTCCAGAAGATGCAGTAGAATCGTTTAAAAATGCCGTGATGAGCGTTCCATCTTCGGAGTGAAGTAAATGTTATGACAACTAATGGCAAGAAAAAGTGCGTAGATTCTCAGGGGAATATTTTGAAAAGCAATAAAACTATTTTTTGAATTCTAAATATTTTGTAACGCTAACTTAAATTTAAATAAATTGCAACAGCATGCTACTCGTAAGAAACCAATATTGTAAATATAAGTAAGATATATGCAAGCCTCACAAGTTCTGCGTCGAAATTGAGATACAGTAAAGGTTAGAGAAAGATAGGTGTAAATACTGTTATTGATTCCGTTGTTTATAAAACGCAGTAATACGCATTAAGTAAAGCCGCAATAATAATAATAGCAATTGTTTTGTTGTTGATTTAAGTATCCATAGCAACAGACACATAGGCTCTGGAATATTA
>WYDF02267187.1:0-18491 GCA_009867245.2 Adranes taylori
TTTGAAAATTTGTTTAATATTATACGGAGTAAACCGTTCTTTCTTCTTGGGGATTGCAATAGCCGTCATCCTTATTGTGGTGTTGAGGTTGTTAATCCCAATGGTAGGAGACTATACAATTTCCTAATGCATTCTGATGGGTCTCCGACTAGACTGGTGGCTCCGAATCAGAATGTTAGCGCTGTGGACATATCTCTGTGTTCCCAAACTTAGCCCTTTTCTGTGAATGAAATAAACTTTCAGATAGTTTTGGAAGTGACCATTTCCCAATTGTTATTCAATTCTCTCCTCACTTTCCCTCTTCCTCCCAGGCTCCTTCGAATTTTCCGACCCCCAGACTCGATTATAGAAAGACATGTTGGGAAGGTTTCAGAGAACTTTTGAATCAATGTGAGATCTTGCAATCATCTGATTATTTAACTTTCGAAGCCTCTACTGTTAACGCTTTGAGAGTAAATACACCGATTATTTTATCTAGAAAGGATTTCTCCCCTTGTAGATGGTGGGATGAAGAATGTAGAATACTACTTTTTTAAGAAATAGAGCCTATAAATCTTACAGCAGAAACCCGTCCAATGAATCTTATTTACATTTTAAACATTGCATGGCTATTACGCGTAAAACATTTAGGGATAAAAAGAAAAAATCATTTATTAGTTTTTGTAAAAGTCTAAACAAGCTTGGGAGATGTTTGGAGATCTTTTAAGAAGGTTAAAGGTGTTTGTTCTCAAAAGAAAGTATCTCGTTTCTCTGTAACACTTGTGTCCGCCCTTTTGGATAAGTTAGCTCCAGCCTTCTACCCAAATGTACACCAGTCCTTTATTTTCTCTTCTTCTTCTCTGGATAATCATGTATTGGTCTCTCCTATTCTTATGGAGGAGTTTCAGGCGGTTCTTAGTCGAACTAAAAACTCAGCTGCCGGGAGAGATGGATTATTTTATTCCACAATAAAAAACCTCCCTAATAAATTCTTAGAGTGGCTTTTGAATTTTTATAATCTTTTATTGAAAAGAAATGATCTGCCGATTGCCTGGGCGGAAACTGACATAATCCCAATTCTCAAACCTGATACTGATCCTGGGGTGGTGAGCAGCTATAGACCAGTTGCTTTGCTATCCATAATCTGTAAACTATTAGAACATATCTTAAAAATGAGGCTGGACTGGTGGGTATAGAAACAAGATGTTCTTCCTGTAACTTACTAGGGTTTTAGGAAAGGGAAAAAAAAACGCTGGACTGTACAACCTCTTTATATTCAAGGTCATGCAAGGTCGGCGTTAGTTTCCAAGGGTATATGCGCTTGTTTATTTTTGGATATTAACCAAGCGTATGACAACGTTGACCTGCACATTTTATGTGATATACTGAGCGGCTTTAGGGTCCCTCAACTCTTCATTCGTTGTATTATAAAATTATCAGTGGAAAAATAATTTATATCAAAGCGTTCTCTCAGTTCAGATATTCCTGGTTGGGTCTTCCACAATGCTCAGTCCTTTCCCCAATACTTTTTAACATTTTCGGTTTTAGAATTTCTCTAAACGTTCCGTTATCAGATCGGTCATAGAATATGGAGCCTTTATATATTTTAATTACTCTAAGGACCTACTTCAGAAAGTTAATAGAATTCAGCTTTACGTATTGCTTTGAGTTGTATGAGATCTACACCAGTTGCAGCTATGCAGGTGGAAGATTGTATTATTCCCCTCCCTCTGAGAGTCGAGTTATTAACTAAAAAATATATCACTGTTTCTTCTTACATTTCCTGGTCCCACTTCTGTTCGTTGAGAGAAATTCGAGAGTTCTTTATTACAACAGCCAGATATGCTGTAAAACCATTGCCATAATTATTAGAGGCCTTTGCAAATCCCCTGATGGATTTGCAGAGGCCTTTGCAAATCACTAGATGTATAGACACAGGTAATAAACTTCGTTGGTATATTTTAGATTTTTTTCTCAGATTAAGAAAATAAATATTTTTAGAATTGAGAATTCTCTGGATTACCTCCAGCACATAAAATACGTGTTTGAGGAACTTAAAATTAACAAGTTCCTGTGTCATTTGGAATTTTATACAGACAGCTCGGTCACTCGGGACCCTTTGCCAATGGCTTATGGCATCTTCAATGCAGATTTCAATATTTATATAAAGGGCTCGCTTCCGGCGCATGTCTCGATCTTCTATACTGAAGCTAATGCGATTCTCGGGGCAATTAAATGTATTCTAGCTCATGAAATTGTTCCTTCGGTTATTTTTTCGGATTCCTTGAATGTTCTTCAATGTATAGAAAACAATGATATTGATTGCAAGTCGTACAAAATTATTCTAGAAAATAGAGAGTTAATTGTTAAGGCGAAAGATAACGATTTTTTTATCAAACTCTGTTGGATTCCTGGCCATAAACGTATCTATGGTAACGAGGGGGGCGATTATCTGTCGAAATCTGGCAATGAGGAACCCACTAAACAACTTTTAGTTCATCCATCCAGTTTTTTAAATAAATTTAAGGACACTGTATGGCAAAAATGGCAAGGCTCCTGGGAAAATCCAATCCAAAAGGGTAGACGATTTTTCAAATAGTGCCCTTCCTTAGAGAAAAATCTTGGTTTGAAAAATTTGAAGTTACCCACAAAGGTACAGTGTCCACTATCTGCAGACTTATAATGGGATATACCCTGTATCTCGAACATAAATATCGGTTAAATTTGTCAAATTCCCCTAATTGTGATTGTGGGGCGAGGGGGACTTTGAAACATATTTTCTTTGAATGTCCTTTGTTTGCTACAGAAATTTAACGTTTAGTCATTTCTTCATAAAAGAAAATTACCTACTCCTTTTTGTATTAATCAAATATTGGTCCTTCCAAGGACCAGGATATGCGATTATTTATTATATTTAAAAAAATATGTAAATATAAATTATAAAAATTAATGTAGGGTAAAACAAATTGTTTTAAAATTTATAGAGATTATAAAATTAAAAAATCGTAAATTCGTAAAAATCGTAAGGTAAATTCTCAGTATAAGCAGGGCTTTAAGACTTTGGGAAGGAAGGAAGGAAGGAAAAAAATAAAAAACTAAATAAAAAAAAGTCTATTTTTTTTGTGATACAATTTTCTACGTCGCAGATGATCTTGCGATTTCCCTTTTGTTCACTTTAAATAAGAACTAACAATTGAGGTCTCTTTTCGGGTTCGCGAATGGTCTGCTCAGGCCCCAGATCTAGAAGATCGTACCTGTGTTAATTGTCGCCTGTATATCCTTATAGGTGTCTTATCCTCATCATAATTATCCTCACTCGAGTAAAAAGTTGTGTAGACATAAGTAAAGGAATAGTCAATTCATACATTCCTATCAGTTGCGTCGGTTATAGGCCACGGCCAGGCCAAGGCGAAAGAACGCCGACAGTAAACAAATATAAGAAGAAGAAGACGAACGTAACATATCGGAGGGTGGTTAGTTTCACAGAATCTACTTATAATACTTTAGTTTTAACTTGGTTGTATAATGTTATAATGGATACTGAATATGCGTCAAGATTGTTACCTCCAAAAAAGGAAACAACGAGGCCAGCCTGCAAGAAATGTGGATATGCTGGACACTTAACTTATCAATGCAGAAATTTTATAAAGGTCGATCCAAACAAGGATATTGTTTTAGACGTAAGTAGCACAAGTTCAGAATCTGAACAAGACTATCAAACGCCGTTAGTTCAATTGAGAGATAAAGAATTGAAAGAAAAACAGAAAAAAGCTAAAAAGAAAAAAGACAAAAAGAAAAAGAAGTCTAAAGATAAGAAAACGAAAAAGGCTTCGAAACGAAAGTATTCTTCAGAATCATCTACAGAAGAAGAGAAGCAGGTCAAACGCAAAAAGCATCGGAAATCGAAGAAACGTAGTTCTGATACAGAATAAAATAACTTTGTAATTATTTATATTTATTTAAATGTACTCATCATTTTACATATGTATTGTTTGTTTTGTCTTTCGTTCACCATTTGAGACAAAGGCCATTATTCGTAGCAAGATCTTTTATGATAATTTCGACAGCCGAATTAACTGTTAACGTGCAGTCTAAGAGACTGCTTAATTTAATTTTTTTTCAGATATTGTACCACTTCGAACCACGCCACCTAATCTTTTTTCTATCGGTATTACACCCGTCAGCCAACTCACGGCATATTTGGATAACCGACGTTAAAGATACATTCAGTAGTTACTTTCGCGCAGTCTGAGATGGCATGTTTCGTTTTACGTAACAATTTCTCGCGAGTTATAGATGGTCCATCGAAACTTGTACGGTATGAAGATAAAGAGTGAAATGACTTATGGGCTGGTATAACGAGATATCTAGTGACATAGGGAATGTTTTAGAGGACGAATGTGATATTTCCGATCATGAGATCAAAAGTGAGTTACTTGAGAGTGACAAAGAATCTACAAATGATGAAATTTTAGAAGGAAAAAATCGTTATAGGTGGTGCACAATGGAAATTAGACAAACAGCCCGCACGAGAAAACAACATTATAATAAAAGTTCCAGGTAAAGCTCGAGACCCCCCTCGTTCTTACTATCACCTTCAACCACTCCTCACCCAGTTTTGCCCTTTGCTTCCTTCGTTTCTCCCTGTACCCCCTCTTCCTCTTCATTCTCTTTAATTCACCACTCCTCCTTATCATACCATAACCATTTTTCTCCGCCGATCCACACCTTCCTATACGCTACTTTTACCCTTTCCTTCCCCCTCCTTAGCTCTGCGACTGTATCTCTTATTTTATTTTGCACCAATCCTTCTTTACCTCTCATATTTCATCATTCCTTCTAGCTAGTTCATTACCCTCTGATCGTTTTTCCCTTCATGACTACAATTTCTAGGCTCAACTCTCCCTGAGTCCTGATCGACTTATATATTTATCCAACATTTCACTAATAATTATAACACAGCTAATTAATGTATCATCAATTTCTCTAATAATAATAACAATAATGTTCCTTTATCAATACTGACAGTATATTTACAACCAACTATAAACCAAGTTTGTTATTGCGTGTAATAATTTGGCTATTATAAATATCTGTTTTATTTTTTGTTTTATACTCAAACAACACTTTTCTGATTTGATATTTATTATATTTCAGTTTCTTTTTTGTTTTATATTAAAACGTTTTATCTAACTCTTGGCCGTTAGATAAAACAATATCAGACAAATAATTTCCGCTATATAAACCCAATATTTAATGCAGCGTGCATAACACGTGTCAACGCGACGAACAACGCAGTCAGTGCATGTTACCAATTATGTCTCAAATTCTCACGTTACCGGCTAAGAGTTAAGATCGTTAAATTGAAATGATTATAAATGTTCGCACCGTCCGCATACGAATGAGCTGAGGAAAATTTTAGAATTAAGTCATAATTAAAGACATAAAAAGAAAAGACCCTAGCACTTTCTCAGTTCGATCATAAATTTTGAACATTGTGTAATTTTTAAGTACGGAAAAAATACGGTTGATCATTGGCATTCGACCATAGCCCAAGAACCGTTTAGAGTACGACTTTAGGAACAAAATTTCAATGACCAAGAGAAAATCCTGGGAATTATTTAGAAAATCGTAAGACAACCGCTAGATGGCTTATGTAACAATCAAGAAGTAATATGCTAATTTTATTTAAAAAAAAATATGTCTAGAATTTTTTTTTCTATTGTATTTTTAGAAACCGTGGTATACTTTTATTTAGTATTTTCTAGAAAAGACTACGTTATAATTCTAGGCAAACACATGCGAAATTTTCTAATTTCAATTTTCGTATATTTATAAAACGTAAATTTTGTATAATATAAGCATGTTTTTAGTGCTTAGTTGTGCCATTTCACGGTCGTCCTAAAATTCTTTAAATAATTCCACTGCTTTCTCTCTGCTACTTTAATCATTGATTTTTCCTCTAAAACTGTATTGTAAACGGTTCTTGAGAATGGCCGGTAGCCATTCTTAAAGGAACGTCCGGTACATAATTTCTTTAAGTTACTATAGTTTTGTCTAGAATGTGAATCTGAGTCTGGTATTATTTATATTTGGGTCTGTGTCTGTGGTATTTTGTAGTTTCAGAAGTAGTCACATTGTGTCCATGTTCGTGCTGTTTCATTAGTTTAAAAGCATTTTAACATTTGCCAGACAAATAAACTAACTATAAAAAGATTTAAGAAACCAATTAAAAAAATTTCTTAGAAAAATTAATCAAGGTAAACATCAAGTTTTTAGTATAATACTTTATAAAACAAAACTACACAATTAAGTTTTATTAAAAAACAACAAAATATTTTCATATCGATTTACACATTTTCTTCACTGTCACTATCATCTAAGCTTTCATCGCTATCCGAAATATTTTTCTCGTTTCCACCATCACTACTTTCATCAGATTCCACTGTCACTGCGCAATCCATATTGTCTTCAAGAAGTGTTTTCCACTTATCTAATTTCTTCATATCCAAAGAATAGAAATCTCTACAAATAAACCCAATGCATAAGTGATTTATATTTTGACAAGTGAAACCATAATTATTACATATTAAAATAGTCTGCAGTGAATGTAATGTGTAACAGTAATCTGTTTCAATCTCATTATTTTGCGTTTTTTATCTGAAAAGTATGAGATAAAAACCACAAGAAGTATCGGAACCATAAAATTATGGGCAGATACTGTCGTAGTGCTATAAAACGAATGTGCGGCAAAGCATGGTGACCCTAACCTACCTTGCTTCATTCGTTATACATGATGGCTAATAAGGTGTAGTGGAAAAACATACTCCAGGTTAAGACAAGACAAAAACTGCTCTCCAAACGACTAACTGCGTGCTTTGGCATAACAGGGACTATGAAGACGTCCTTAATTGCAGCGTTTGAGGTGTTGCTATATCGTTACTAAAATTGGTCACATAGCAGAGGCGTAACTCTATCGATGAAGTGCAGAAGCCGCACTCCATCGGTTGAAAGTCCATATACCGAATAGGGAAAACGGAGTGTATATCTAGTGTACCAAATATATATATAGAAACATCCAGGTTATCATATTTAGGTTTGTGAGGGGAAGACTTAAGTTTCCAAAATGAGCTCTGGTCTGGTTAACAAACGAATCTTAAAACTCTGGAAACACGAAAGATGGAATATTCAGAGATAGGTCCGAGATCCAAAATATGTTGACCACAGGTTTTCATGTCGAATGTGTTGACCGTTGCCTCTCAAAAAAGGATAACAAAATAGCAGATGCTTTAGCAGAGAATCAAGAAAACTTTACTGGTGCGTAGCCGGCTCTGATATGTGTTAGTTCCATCAGAGAAGCGATAAGTAATTGGAACATTTAAAACTGCTGGGCAAAGGTAATTCACAAAGTAAGGAAAGCGCTGCTAGGAAAGCATTATAAAAGCAAAACCTCAGATGGTATTATCGTAAGCAGCTTTTAGTCACTATAATAATAAGTACTAACTGAAATACTGATTTATAGAATTGAAACACTTTTGGAAAATAAAAATTGGTATCTGAAATCAAAATCTCTTGTAATCTAGAAACTCTAATACTATGCCATTAAATGCAGGTAATGTTGTTAAAACTCAAAAAGTTGGAGGAAAGAGCATAATGAGTGTCCTTATGGTTCATACGTTTTACTACCGCCCCGCAGACGTGAAAACTGACTTTCCGGGCGCGCTGGATACTTTTATTACTTTTCTTCGAAAAAGTCATGGTAAAGTTGATGGTATTTTATAATTTTCTTTTAATTATCTAAACTTCCGATAAAGTTTCTTGTTATTACCTGAACGTTATTTCTTTGTTAGCATGTTCGTACATTCCACCATACAAATATAGGATTCCCTTTTTCATCGCCAATCCACAATTACGACGTCCATGAGGTCTAAATGGTAAATCGTCTTTAATTTCCTGTTGCTGTTTTTCGCTTTCATACGATAAATTCTGTGAAGATGTGGGGCCAATTGTAACTGTGAAAACGCCATCATCAGATATCGTAGTCGTTTCCATTGTTTTGCAAGTTTCTATTACATCGGAAGCTGGACTATCATCTGCTTTTTAATGTACATTTCAATAATCATTATATGCGTAAAAATATATGCGTAAATAATTAGTAATAGTAAATGATTTGTTGTATGTTGTTTAGTAAAGCTATAAAAATTGTTTCTTTTTAAAGCTATAAAAATGGTATTAGATTATATAGGGAATTTATTTAAACTTGACGTAATTAAGGAAGTGTTAACATTCGGTATATAACATTGTGCATTGTCGCTGTTAAAATTTTCTTTCGATTGGTGTATTAATATACAAGGTGGTATCAATGCTATCAATGGTCTTTACAAAGTCACAGAATCTCACAAACCAACAAAAGAAAGTTACTATACATTTATCAAAATGGGTACCCTAAGTGTACTCGAAGTCCTTAACTCGAAGTGAGAAGTATAATATTATGTATATTCAAGTCTTTTTTAAATTTTCTCTAGTTTCATAAAATGTAAGAATATATAGCACGTTCCATTTAAAATAAAAACACCGATCGGATCAACAACTTCAGAATTGCTATGTAACATTGTTATGCATCACATATTCTGAAAAATTCCAAACCTATTATTATTCAACATTCCATTTATATACGTATAAGTAATCACATATTAAAATGTATTCCAAAAACACAAATACTGCTCTCGTAGATACCTAAACAACCATAAAACAGGCATCACATTTACTCACAACCAAGAAATAGACCACAAACTACTCTTCCTAGGCCTGATGATAACTCGCAATGAAAACAAAATATCAACAAACTGGTAAACAAAACCAATAGCATTTAAAATACTCCTACATTATCAGCCCATTCAATGAACCAAAATCACTCACACAAAATCGCTCCCATAAGTGAATAAATTTTCTGGCAAGAAAAAGTAGAAAAAGGCACAAATCTCCTAGTAAAAAACGAATATCCCAAAAACACAATCAAAAAAATCCTTTATTGATGGGTTCACCCCCTTAATCAGAACAATAAATACGAATAGAAATATACACATATGTAGTTATCAGAGCGTGTCATTTAAAGTAAACAATATTCAATAATATCATTATTAAATAATAAAATAACAATATAACATGCATCACAATCATATAAATATAATGAAGATTATTAACTAGTTGTTCAAAATTTCAGTATTATTTAACAAAAATACAAAAAGAAATACATTATTACAAAACAGATATAATGTCTTATAAGAATTTCGTAGCAAGAGGAGCACGATCAACTAAGTCAAATTCAATTACAGAGGAAATAGGTAGTGACTTTTAATCTTGTCAGGAGTATAGTCTTGGACACTCCGTAGCTGAAGATAATAATAATAATTACTTTATTGCGTTTGTAAATATACATACAATACATAAATACAATAGTAAACGTCAACAAAGAGAAATAAAATATTAAATAAGATATACATATATGAGACAATATAACATGACAAATCGACATGATAAAAATTTATATAATTTATAACTTAGTAGTAAAGTTATAAATTTAATAGGAAAAAATTGTTTATATATGGTATGTATATACAAAGAAATGTTAGTAATTTCAGATTTAGATAGATATATAAAAATAGATATGAACTTTATTTCATGTTTTACATTACATGTATTGAACAGTAAATACAAATAGAAATATGATTGCACTGAACTTGAATGGTATTTAAGGGCTTCATAGTATTCACTGATAGGGTTCGATGTCGCGCAGTAGCCCAAATAGGTCCCTCTTCATCACATTGTAGCTCGGTGCGTTTTGGATGTATTTAGGTAATGTATTGAATAATTTAATACTGCTATAGAGGACGCTTTTCTCATAGTGTTTCAGTCTGTGATTGGAATATTTATAGACATGATTGTGCCATAATTTTTTATACAGCAACATTTGCCAGTCAATTGAGTCAAACGTGCGCGCCAAATCAACAAAGATGCCGCATGCAGCAATACCATGATTTATAGACGCAAATACAGTTTGTAGGTAGTCATATAAGGCTGTTTCAATACTGCGCCCTTTTAAAAAGCCGTGCTGTTGTTTATTGAATAAATTATTGTATAAGTATTTGTATATTGTATAAGTATTTTTTCGTAATAATTGTTTTTTTCGCTTTTTAGTAATATTCCATATCATGTTTTGGCAGCTTTATAAGAATTAAATGCTTCTTTAAGTGAGGCAAGTGAAAATGTCAAATGACATTGCAGTTTGTTCTAAATATTTGTATAAAAGAATTGCGGAGCTACTATAACAATATGCAAAAACTGGAGGAGTTGCAACGCTTCAAACTGATAATAGAACGCTTTTTTACCTCATTATTAAAGAAACAATATTTGCAAAACCAACTGACGAGTCATTATTTCTTAGTTACGTTAAGAAATACTATGAAAGTGCAACAATCACAAAATTGCACTACGACGTACCGGAGGACCTAGATGGATTAAGATGGGTCACAATTAAGAAAATGATAGAATTTATTTTCGAAGATAGTAATTGCCACATAAAAATCTATGACCTGTCTATTCAATGCAATAATAAACAGAAAAATAACGAAAAGTTTCAATAAAAAAAAGGAAAACAAATTATAGCTATCAAGAAAAGAGAGACAACTTTATTAAATAGACACAGAAGACACAACCTTACAGGCATCAACAGACTGTTTCCTAACTTTAACATTAGAAATCCAGTTTCCAATATTGTGCCAAGAGATGGATTGGTAACGATACATGAAAATTTCCGATTACAAAATAGATACATGACTTAAAATGACTTGGCTCTCATGATGTAAAAAACAAATTACATTTTAAAAATGGTGTCAGATGATACTACAAAAAAACTTGTCAAGCCAAACAGTTTCAACTCAATAGAATGTATGTATCAAAATGTTAGGGGACTCAACACAAAGATTCACAGCTTCTACACATTCGTACTCACCTCAGACAGTGATCTAATTGCTGTCACAGAATCATTATTTCCTACAAATTACGACGCATATTGATGCGACAGACAACTAACAGCTATAGGGGTAACTAGAGGTGGAGGTATTTATTCTTCTTGGTGTAAGAAATACATGGTCTTCAACACAACTAGATCTATCTACAACTCATAAAGAATGTCCAAAAATCGTTACAACTGGTTGCAAAATTACATCATGTATAATTAGTGTATCATTGATTGTGTTTGTGTTGTACGTTCCGCCCATGCAGAATTCTTGTGTTTATGAATATTTGTTTGAATATTTAGAATCTTTATATAATTTATATGACAGAAACTTAGTGATACTCGGCGACTTCAATTTGCATATTACTGGTTGTCACTTCGTGGATTTACGTTCTCGACCAGGAGCCAGAGAATCAATGCTACAAAGTTTTATCGAATTCTTTAATATGAATCAATTTAATCATGTTCTAAATGATAAGAATTCCATACTGGATCTAGTTATATGTAATTTGGAATGCTCTGTGACTCATGTAGTACATGCTTTAGTAAAGGAGGATGTACATCACCCAGCTCTCAACATCTTAATTAATCTAAAAAACAACATGATAAGAATATTAAATTCAACACCAATACCATTAACTATAATTTTCGGAAATGCAACTTTCCAGAATTATACAATGCAATTCTTCTGAGTAACTGGTCTGCACTTGAAGATATTAATGATGTTAATGTTGCGTGTGAGATATTCTACGGTGAACTGTATGGTTTGTTTGATTTGTATGTACCAAAGAGCACCGACTTTAATAATAGATACCCAGGGATATCATAAAAAACATTAAGAGTAAACATAATATGCACAAACTTTACAAATCCACAAGAAACGAGCAGAAGTTAATATATTTAACAAAAGCTCGTTTAAACATATTGGTTAAGCAAACACATTGCCAGCTCACCCATGAAAATTTTGACCTCTTATTCGTTGTCCTAACTTTAGGGAATCGGATTTTATAACAAACATTAACAAAAGAATCATCGAATAGCGGCCCTGATAATATTCCGTCTATTCTATGGAAGCACTGTATACACTGTGCAAACCAATTTGCTATTTATTTAACCTCTCCTTGAATAGTGGTATATTTCCGATATCATGGAAAGACAGCTATATAATCCCAATTTATAAAAACGGCAACAAAGCGGATGTGAGAAACTATCAGTCATACCTAAATTACTAGATAATCGAATCCGTGGCTATCTCACCCATAAATGCAGGCCACATTTAAGCCTTCAACAGCCCGGGTTCTACTAGGGGAGATCTACGGTGACTAACCTGATGGAGTTTAAATTATATCTGACTGATGCTTTGGAGGGTGAACCACAGCATTTTATCTCATAAACTGGACAATGACCAAGCTCTTTTTCAGAAAGACTTGTACACTTTTACAGAATGGACTGAAGCTAATAAACTAGGCCTCAACGCAAACAAATGCTATAGTATGTGTTTCTCTCGCAAAAGGAGTAAAACTCTATCTACATCATATCTAATTACCAAGTCACCAATCTCAGAAGTTTTCTGTATCAAGGAGCTTGGTGTCATTTATGATCCCCATCTTCAGTTCACAGACTACATTAAGCATGTGACTCTAAAGGCCTCGAAATTACTAGGATTTTTGATAAGAAACTCTCATGGACTTGACATTAATTCGATCAGAATCATTCTGATAATACCTACGGGAACTACAACCTTATCCTTAATCATTTAAATATTGACAGACCGGACAAACGTAGAAGGATATCAGATATTTGCTTTATACAAAGAATATTATCCACTGATGTGAAGGATTGCTAAAGCGTGTCAAGAGAACGGTTCCTCAAAGATCATTGAGATCCATCAATGAATTTTTCATTGAGTATCATTCCACAAACTATGGGAAACAACAGCCGATTAATCGCGCACTATATATACCGCATTAATATAGTTCTCTTCACTACTTAGTATCTTTTCTTTTTTCTTTTGCTGTCTTTCACTCACATTTAAGTATCACAAATAATGTTATAATTTTTTTGTAATGGAGTTTTCCGTTTATATATTAATAAATAAATAAATTTAAAAAAAGTTTACTATACATCTTTCCGCAATAACCATATACTTTACTTAATAAAACTCGATGAAACAAATCAACATAATAAAAAAGTAATGTTCGTTCAAGTAGTTTTGTGATATATTGTACACACAAAAATGTTTTAACCGAAAAACATTTTTATAATGGTAATATTTGTTATAATACCGAGGTGTATGAGACGCGCTGTATATAAAACAATTTGTTGTTAATATAAATAAAAGTTATATAAATAATGTTAACCTGTATCGATTTTCACAACATCTTCTTTACTGCTCTTCTTGTCTGCACTTTTATCTTTATCACTTACGCTAACCGTTCGCCAAATCAATTTATCGAGATCCAAAGCAAATAAATCGTCATAAAAATTCGATTGTGCCAAGTCGTCATCATCATTCTCCGTCTCATTTTCAATATCAAAAACACCACCAAAACAATAAGCAATCGAATTATTAGGAACTGGCACCAATGGCATACCGCAACGTGGTGAAAAGTGAATACCACCTAATTTAACGCTAGACCATTTATATTTTATACCAGTCGTGTCGTTTTCTATAGATAATTAAAAAGGCTTTGAAATATGATTAAAATTCTATAAAAGAGCAAAGAACCAATAACCGTGTTTTTAATCCATCGGCCAGGCCGCTATATAATTAAAGTTAAGTCCATATTTGAAAGTAAAAATTATTAAGTTATTTAAAAACGGTTTTAACTACTTACATTGAAATGTTTGAAATAACATCTTTAATTTAACAAACGCATTTTAGGCTGACATTATGTCTCAGCTATCTTTACGAAAAGAAAAACGGTTTGATCTTACAACTTTTTCGGATTGTATTCTACTGAGGTGGAAAGTTAGGAAACAAATTCTGTTTCGATTTAAATTATCAATGGACACCCACTTTTGTGCGTTAGTTGTTTCGTCTGAGTCAAGAACAAAATTTAAAAAGTTGAACGATTAAACTGTTTCATTTTTCGTCAAGATAAATCAAACAAAATCTTAAATCAAAGATATTATTTCAAAAATATCAATATAAATAGCTTAAAAAAGTAAAATCTTTTCCAAATAATATAATCGCCTAAAAGGGAGTACGATCTTTTTATTAACCAACTAGAAAAAGTATTTCAAAAATGATTTAACAAGAAAAAGGCAGTAGCTTTTATTGGTGATTACAATATAAAATATTGGACGCCAAATTAATAATTTTCACATCTTTAATGATCTATGCAACTCTTTTGGATTTACCCCACAACTACATAACCCTACGAGAAACAAAAATTGCGTAGACAATGATATTTTTAATAATGCAGACAATGTATATTTTGTTTTAGACTGGCCAATTTCAGACAACAAACCTATAGCTTGTCAATTTAAGGTTAATTATAAGAGGCCAAGCAAAAGAGAGTTGATATAGTATTGACCGATAACGGAAATGGTTTATTTCTTTTCTATAGGAAGATGAAATAAATTGGGACCATATTTTCTCGAAAAACCTTTCTGGTGAGGTCGCTTTTAATAAAATTTTCAATCATTTTTTGTAAGAATTTAACCAATGTTTCCAGAAAAAGTACAAATTTACCTTTGATACTAGTAAAACAGACATAAATTGGTTTAATAATGAACTACGTAATCAACTATCACTAGCTAAGGAGATATATAACAAAAATCCAAACGAAAGATTAAAAAACATGATTTCGGAGCTGAGAAGAGAATCTCTACTAAGGACATATGAAGAGCCAAAATGAAGGCAAACAATGATTTTATATGAAGCGCGTCAAATAAAGTTCAATTCACGTGGCATATCATAAACTCTAGCATAAAGTGATGTAAAAACAAAACGTGTGTACCATTCACTGCGGAGGAACTTAATATCTTTTTCCATAACATTCCGTGTATAGTTATTGACAAGGAATTTATACGCCGCGACTTAATAAAGGACATTTCATATGACCTCATACATCCGTTCCAGGTAGAAGAGGTTTCCTCGCACAATTATAAATGAAATTTCGCAAACTAATAGTAGGGACATGTACGAAATAAATACCAAAATCATTAAAAAAAACTATGAACATAATACTTGTCCCATTAACTAAATGTATAAACTTATGTTTAAGAGACAGCATATTTCCAGACGTACTAAAACACTCAAGGGTGGTCCCAATATCAAAGAAATCAGTTAAGTTGAAATCACCAACAGAGATTAGACCAATATTTGTTAAAATTCTAGAAACAGTTCTTAAAAATATAATCGTCCATCACATGGAAATAAATGAATTTTATAATGTGGGACAGTATGGGGTTAGGAAAAATCATTCAACAAATGGAGTAATGATAGAGTTGGTGAAAAACATATTGAATGCTTTTGAGAGCGGACAATATGCGCAAGCGGTGTTTTGTGATCTTACAAAGGCATTTGATTGTATATCGCATGAAATCTTGTTTAAAAAATTAAGACTATATCATTTTGATGTAAAGTTAATTAAACTTATGAAATCGTATCTAACCAATAGATTGCGAACAGTTGATATAAACCAGGAAATGTATAACCGAATAGAAATAAAGATTGGAGTCCCACAGGGTTCCATATTAGGACCAGTTCTTATATTTATAAATGACATCTTTAAATTAGACTATTAAAAAAAATTCTATACGCTGATGACTTGACTTTTTCTTCACAGCTGAAATATATACTGAGTTAGTAAATAAATCAACTTTCATATTCAACAGGCAACAAACTGGTTTCGGTACAACGGATTATCTATAAATCCATCTAAAACTAAAGAGATGATTTGCTCTTTAAAACACCCGGAAACTTCTGAATCTACAGAATCGGTGAAATTTTTGGGTTTATTTATGGACTGGTGTGGTTGGTGTGGAATATTCACTGTGAAAATGTCGCGATAAAACATAGTAGGAATTTCGTTGCTCTACATAAACTAGTGGAAACTGTAACTAAACCAATACTTAAAATGACCTATTACGCACTATGCCACAGTCATCTCAAATACGTAATTATCATATGGGAAAGTTAAAGTCATTGCCAAAGAATTTTTCGACTATAAAGGCGTGCAATTAGGATTGTCACAGGACTACCTTATAGAGCAAATTGCAGAGCGGTTTCTGAACAATTCGATATTCTGACACTTCCATCTCTGTATATATATATATATATATATATATATATTCGCTATAAACTCTACTCGCTATAAAAATAATATTACACCTCCTGTGATACGGCTTACAATGTCAGAAAAAGTTTCCTGTTAATGTCCATGTGATTTTTTTAATAAATTAACGATGCAAATAAAAAACTACAAAACAAAGATTTCAAAAAGGCAGTTTATAAAATTCTGATTGACGGCAAATATTGTACAGTGGTTGAATTTTTGAACACAATTTTTTAAACTCAAATACAATGAGCTTCTCAAAATGAGGCTGTGACCTTTAAATGCACCTATTATAGCACATTGTAACAATAATAATTCCATAAAATCAGTGAATTGTTCATAGGTCTTACAGAGAATTATATGCACATATGTGACTTAATATTTATGTATTTACTTATTTATGTATTGAGTCTTTTCATGGATTGTGTGTTGTCAGTTTTTTTTGCTGTACTTATATTAACTACGAGTGTAATCAATTTTTATTGAATTTCAAATATGGGCTGATACAAGAGCTTAACATTGGTTATGTAGCGGCCTCTTGATTTTGTGGAGTTCTGTTCCTTTCGATTTCTCCTTTAGTTAACAAGATTTGTGGAGTAAAACTTTTCACTGCCTCCCAGAGCTCCTGTCTTTCAATTATCCTCAGGTAGCGGTCGATGGATTAAAAAGAAAGTATTTGGTTTATGCTATTTTATTCAGTTTTAATCATATTTAAAAGTACTAATTGTTGTTTATAATCCGTTCACCCAGTAGAACTACTAATTAATTACTAGTTTCATCTGATCGCAGATTTGGTAGTAATCACGTGACTGAGTAATTTTACTGTAAAAGCCACTCACTGAATCAATCATGGTAGTACTGGAAAATCAGCGATAAGATGAAACCTGTAATTAATTAGTAGCTTTACTGGGTGTACGGACTACAGAACTGGTAAAGGATAGACTGCTTACCCCCAAACATATTAAGTTGAACGTTTGACATCTGCTCAAATTGTACGGAGTATTTGAAATATAATTTTTATTTAACTCAAAAAAATGATTATACATTAAAAAAAAAATGTGAGTAGTTGAGTAATCACAGGTTAAAAGTTTTAAGAGGTATGATTAATTTCTTAGGACTGTTGAAAAAATAAAGAATTGATGATACACGTAGGGAAATAAAGTTTTGAGGGGGAAGATCTGGGAGTGAGTGGTATTTTTACAACCTGACAGGAGTGAAGAAAAAGATGAGGGAAAAGAGCATTTTTGAGTATTTTTCAGTTTGATTGGATCGGTATTTTGGAAATATAAGTAAAGGGGGACGTTAAGAATGAAGTTGCCTCATGTAAATAAATATCTGACACCATTTAGTAAAAATACTTACTATCCGGTGAAAATAAAAATGCATCTGTATAAACTTTTCCCTTTTCACTGTCTTTTTTTATCTTTTCCTTACTGAAGCCTCCATAAATTAATATTCTGCCATCTGAAAGACCAATCATACAGCATCCGGATCTTGGAGCAGGCGGAGTACCAACTACGGATAGTTTTATCCATTTGTACGAGTCTGTATTGAAGCAGTGCATATCATTATAGTACTTGTAATCTCTTAAATTATCATGGAAACCACCAAAAATAAATAGCTGTTTTTTCAGATATACCTGTTATAAACAAAAAAGATCGCATTTGAAATAATCTTATAGTGTTGTAATAGTCTAACAAAAGTGTACAAAGTGGAAATGAACTTCTGTAGTCGTTTATGAAACGTATAGTGTCCTTCAATTTTTTATTAAGTTAAAAAATAATTTATACGATTATCAGAAAGTATAATCAATACTATGATTCAGGACTACTATTGTTAATAGTCGATCTTAAATGGATATATCGAATGGCAAAAACTTTTGACTCCACATGTTTCTATATAGTTCAATTCAAACACAACACGTTTCTCCTAGACACTATTTCAAGATTTTCAAGATCAACGGTTGATTCCACGACACACACATGACACAACTAAAGGGCCGTTTACATATATGCAATTACTTGCATCCACAATATTCGCTCAATTCGTTGCATGAAGCCTGACCATTCACATTTCTACAATAACATGCATGCCACTGTATATTTCGTATTTTTTGCAGGGATTATTATTTACACATATTGGGAGAATAGATATCGTTGCAATGTCACAACCAGAAATTAATTATAATAGTTGTTTAATTAAGCAAGCAA
>WYDF02267198.1:0-18488 GCA_009867245.2 Adranes taylori
AATAAATTTAATACATTAAAATAATTGATTTAACTTCTAAGACCAAGAAAAGTACTTAAGATAAATTAATACAACATCTAATCGACATGATCAGCATACGAATGAAATAATTACTGATAACTACTGATTCGTATGGCAATTTATTGCTCGTATGGCAATATTGACAGTATTGGCAATATTGGCAGACGCATCTGTGTCTTTTTCTAAGCTATTTAATTAAGCTTTCTTAAATAAATTGTAAGCAATATTTTGAAACTAGTTTCCTTATTTTATTTTAAATTTATTTAAACATAAAGCTTTCTGGTGTAGTTCTACTGAAGGATTGATTATTACCCTGAAACATGTCAATGAGAAAACATCAATATACGCAGCAAATAATTTAACCTCAATTGGATAAAAATTTCAAAATTAAATAATATTTTTAATAAATAAATTTTTTTAAATTAAATAGTATTTTTAATTTAAAGCCTATTAGATAATTGTTTAATAATTAATAAAATATTTAATTTAATGTGTATTAAATACGCACTTTCATATTTAATAAAATATTTAATTTAATGCCTATTAGATTAAAAATTTGAAATTACAATTTTAAGTATTAATTAGAGAAATTAGAGAGCTTTATTTTATACTTATAGAAATATTTTATATATTTGGCTTAATTAAGTTACATTCTAAATTATTAGTTATAATTTAACGTCTATTTGATAAAAATTTTAAAATTGAATAATTTAATGTCTATTAAATAAAATTTTTAAAATTTTTATTAAATATTAATTTAATGTCTGTTAGATAAAATTTTTAATAATTAATAAAATATTTAATTTAATGTGTATTGGATAAAATTAGAATTTTGGATTTCAAAATTTTAATTTATTAGGCATTAATGAATTTATTTTCTAAGTTACACTTTTAATTATTAGTTAAACTGGATATATGGCGCTAAATTTCCAATGAATTTAATAAATTTATTACATTAAAATAATTCTAATGTATAAAATTGTTGTAGACAGATGACCAAAAATTGTACAATAAATGAAACTAAATTTTCATTACGAACGTTTTCAATATATAAATATCATCATCAGGTAAAAGCAATACAAAAAACATAATTAAAAAAGCACGTGTCCTACAAATTCACACAATGATAGGAATACATTTCATTTCAATTACAATACATTTCAATTAATAATCAAAAAACACTTACGAATAAATATATCAAGCTGCATCTTACACAAATTTTCAGGAAAATTTGTCTGATTGTAATCATTGTAATCATGTGTGATTGTAATCATCGTGAGATTGTAATTATCGGAACTTATAATCTTATCAGTAATATTTAATTGACGCAATTTGGGAATAATAGCTTCCTTTCTTGTATATGTTCTGGATTTTAACATCTCTCATTTTCAGATGTAGTAGTCGTGATTGTACCTTGAGCATTAATTGATTTTTCAGGCATATCATTTCCAAAATTAAATATAGTTGATAAAAATATGCAACGCCACTGTATGAGTCCTAATATAATTGAATTGTGAAATATATTTAAACAGGAATACTAAAGGAATAGTGGTATCATGTATACACAGATATATAGTCATAAACATACAGCAACTCTAACTGGTCCTAAACACATCTTTCCGTGAGCCTTAATTTGGTTATTTATCTCTTCTGCAATCAGGATGTAAGGCCTAGTTAGGCCTACTTAACATTTAGACTTTATCATCGTTTAAACACGAGACTACGCACAATGTATATAACTCGAATTTGAGTTAATGGGATCTCACATTTTATAAATAACATTTTGTCTTTGGCTTGTCGCCCTATGTTTTCCAAAACGTTCTAATTATAAATTTAAATTTTCTAAATTGTCCTAATTTAGCTAGAAAAGCTTCATTTAATATTTAGTTGACATGGAATAACAATACTCCTGAAAAAGAATTTATCTAAACGACGATAAATTATATTGTGTAGGAAAATCTCGGCCGTTTCCGAATTTCGCTTAAATCATAGCGTTTACGAGATTAGGTTCTGCATAGGGCCTAGTTTTCCCTTTAGTTTCCAGAGTGAAAGACTGTTTGGCACATTCCGCTTGGACATTTTTCTAGGACGATGGAATTGGTGTTTTGTTTCTCATTCGCATAGTGAGGTGTATGATTTTTTTATCGGATATAGGCAAAGCAACCCATCAACTTATTATCATAGCAAAAAGAAGCAAATGTATTAATACAAACACGGAAATTGGAAAAAAATGTATCACAAAGTTTTTTTATCGACATGAAAGAAACAGTTCTTACGGCACGTCAATGTTCGGATATACGGATGCTGATGATGATCACATTAAATTGCTGAATGGTTGTTTGTCAACGAAGTTAATAAGGATATTGTCCACCCATTTAGTAGAAGATGTGAAGATGTCGAAGATGTGAAGAAAGTGAATATCTGGAATTCTAGTGGTGTCGCCGAAGATATACTTGAAGTAACGGCGATGATGGTCTTCACAGGTCATTGGATAGAGTCATCCTTTTCCCGGAGTTGGTGAAGAAAGCCGACTGGTTGACTGCCCCGACGAATGACGGCGGCTTCTTCTTGGTTCCATTGAAGTCAAAATGGAGTTAGAAGTAATAAATTTAAAAGAAATGAAAGGAATTCAAAATGAATTCCAAAATCAAAATAATTTATTAAATGGACTTCAAAATGCGATTGTCCATGGTTCAATAAGTATTTGGACAATAATTTTATATATAATTGTTACATTAATTTTCCGCTACTATGAAAATTACAATTATTCAGAAGTAAAACTGGATGCAAAACTTTTACAATGTCAGAACCTGAAATTCTAACGCGTATTAATCCAGCTATCCGTTGAAGACTACTAAGTTGAACAGAAAATAAATAAATTTTACTCTGGTGGGGGATGAGTTATGATTACACTACTGTGAATTATAGATGGTTCACATGTATTAACGGAAAGAAAGCGCGTGTTCCTAGAACAATAGAGTTTTTTACTTATATATGCTTATATTCATTTATACACAAACATATGTAAATTATTCTCAATCATTATTAAATATATTAAATTAATTTGGAATATAGCTTTACCTTGTGCTATATATCCAGTGTAATTAAAAATTAAAAGTGTAACTTAGAAAACAAATTAATTAGTGTCAGATAAATAAAATTTTACTCTAAGTTTTAAATAAAGTTCTCTATATTCTCTAATTAATTCCCCAAAAATCTAATTAAATTTTTTTTAAGAGACACTAAATTACATATTTTATAAAACATTAAAAGTTTTATTTAATTTTATTAATTATCAATAATTTTATCTAATAGTCATTAAATTAAATATATTACTTAATTGTATAAATGTTATCTAATAGGCATTAAATTAAATATTTTATTAAATATTAAAATTTTAAATTATATCTTCTATTAATTATAAAAAATTTTATCTAATAAACATTAAATTAATATATTATTAAATATTAGAAATTATATTCAATACACATTAAATTAAAAAATGTATTACTTATTGAAAATTTCATCTACTAGGCATTAAATTTAAAATCTTATTCAATTTTAAAACTTATTTAGACATTTAATGAAATATATAATTTAATTTAAAAACATTTATTCAATAGACGTTAAATTATTTGCTGCTTACATTAATTTTTTCGACATATTTCAGAATAATAATCAATCCTTCATCAGAACTACATCAAAAGGCTTCCTGCTTAAATCAATTTATTCATTCATTCGTTTACTAGTCTTGTAGATTTATGGTTTTAATCATTTATTTTAAATAACTCTGCATTGGTCTTAGAAGTTAAATAAACTATTTTAAGTATTAAATTAATTAAACAAGGCAAAGCTATATTTGGAATATAGATTTGCCTTGTGCTATATATTATATATATTAATAATTGAAAGTGTGAAAATAAATTATTTAACGTCAAATAAATAGAATTTTACTGTAAGTTTTAAATTATGTTCTCGAATTTCTCTAAATAATACCCAAAATTCTAAATTTAAAAATATTATCTAATAGACATTAAATTAAATATTTTATTAAATATAATATTTTTAATTTAATTTAAAAATATTATATTTAATTTTTAAAATGAAATATTTATTTAAATATTTTATTAAATATAATATTTTTAATTTAATTTACATTATTTTAAATGTTTTATTAATTATTAATAATTTTATCTAATAGACATTAAATTAAATACATTATTAAATAAAAATTCTTTCATCTTATCCTCTTCTTTTATTAAAGATTCTTAAACGTTTTCGACTAACGTTCCATCATCAGAAGAAACATACTACAATATTTTTATACAAAAAATTTTAAAATTCTAAAATTTAAATAAATGTTAAGATGAAATGTAAGATGGCTTTGAAAAAATCAAAATATTTGAAGCATCAAACTCAAACTTGTCCACAGATAGTATATAATAATAATAATAATAATATCATTTCATATTACTCTATTTTATATTTTATTAACGCTATTATTATTATATACTATCTGTGGACATGTTTGAGTTTGATGCGAAAATATTAAAAAAAAGATTGTATAAAAATATTGTAGTATGTTTTTTTCTGATGATGGCTTTTTAGCCGAAAACGTTTAAGAATCGTAAATAAAAATGTGGATAAGACGAAAGAATTTTTATTTAAGATGGAAATGAATGTCCACCAAAATAATCCATACAATATTAAATACATTAATTAATTTTTAAAAATATTACTTATTTGTATAAATTTTATCTAATAGGCATTAAATTTAATATTTTATTGAATATTAAAATTTATTTAGATAGGTGCTAATTTCGAAAATTGCAAGTGATAAGGAATTATAAGAATTAGCCTTCAAAAATTGAGGAAAGGTGGACACGTGTTTCTGGCATAGGATATAGCCGTTATTATTAAGATCTTCTCTTTCCAACTATAGGGGTAAGACATCATTGGTTCGGGTTACTGATCCAATACTTGATCAGTACGCTATATACCTCTTGAAAACCAATTCTTATAATTTCTATTTTGAACGTAAAGAGTATGCAAATTTGCATATATTAAGATGTTATATATTTATTTATTCGCTGTATACTGCATTTGACATAATGCTACGTATTTGCTGTGTGTTTGGACAAAATAGTAAGTAGTCAAAGTAGTAAGTACTCTAATATTGGAGATGAACTACAGGTGTTAAAAATGCTTTCATTGTTAAGGTCCCTTTTCAATTAAGATCACTATAGAAACAACTTTGCCCATCTTTAGGATGGTCCAACGCTTCTCAGAAAAAGAACCCAATAGAAGTAAATGATTTAATTTTTTATTATTATTACAAAGACCATTATATTAAATTGTTATTTTCTGCCACATGTGTTCACCATTTCTTACCACCCCTGAGGCTCAGGCATGAGCATTATATGTTACGAAAAGCAGTATGGTGGTTGTGCAAAGAAAATAATAACAAAACCTCGATCTTGCTTTACTAAGAATTAAATCCTGTAACAAAGTTTCGTTTTAATTCGCTATTTTCATATATCTCTCCTATAGTGCATCCAATAAGCCAAGCGTTTGTGCTACAATCTATCTACAGTGACAGTTTTTTTCCCCTGTTCTTCTGGTTCGTTCGCTATTCGTATTTTCAGGGCTAAACCGAATTGGGTCACTAATTAAATGTGGTCGAAAGAAGAAAATGTCGACGGAAAAGAAAAAAGTCTTGTTTCTCTTGGGTCTACGCGCCAACGAAGCCGACGCGTTGCCGCGTAAAATTGATGAGACTCACTTAACTAACATTTTTTCAATTCCAAACCAGATAAAGTGGTTTTGTGGAAAATAATAATATATATGTTCAGTTTGATGGTAGAAAAAGATAAACTCTATACGTTTCATGTACTACATATTTATGATTTAATGATTTTGTTTTCTTAATCGGATGGGAATATCGACTTTTTTCTTATGTCTGTTATAATATTTTTATCAAGGTATTTTCATAATATCCGATAGCAGTAAAAAGTATTTATACAAATGATGTTATGTTATTTATTGAGTAGGTTCAAAGCAGATTAAAAACCTCAGTTTCTAAAGTACAATTTATAGTTAACTTATGGCCAATTTTATTTAACCAGAAAAAAGATATAAAATATATTATACTTTATAAAAAAGATATTAGTTTTATAACATTTTTTTAATGCAATCTCGAATGTATATTTCAATAATCGTTTACTATAGTTATTGTATTATTTTTAGATGCAAACTTATATATTATTCCATTTGAGTTGTTCTTTCAAACAATTTAAAGTAATAATTCCATTTGGTATTACATAGTTTTACGATGTACGCGTTGAAGGTTTGGATATTTTTTCGATAATCGTTTCACAGAGTTATTAACGTTACGTCGTTGACATCTAGTAAAATCAATACATATAGTAAAATCAATTTATTATTAAACGTCTCTTTGCTCGAATGAATTAGTTATTCATGGAGTAATTGGGTTTCTGATGGTTCTGCAATAACGTCTTGGACAATATCCGCAAGCCGGTGACTTAAAACGACTACATCTTCATATGCTTGTTTTGCTAAAGCAAATATTCGTATATTGTGTAAGAGAACGGAGGAAGGGACTGAGAGAATTTACTTTATTGATAGAAGATTGAGGGGGAAAAAAAGAAATTTTTATTGTAGGGAATAGCATGGGGAAGAAAAAATTGTTTTCTTTATTTTGATATATTATATAGTTTGTTTGTTATTATATTGTTTTATTGTATTTCATTGTACTGTTTTATACAATGTGTACTGGTAACAAGTAATATTGTATTGTTAGGATTTATCTCAATAAAGGTTTTTTTTGTTGTTAATAGTTGTCTGACAGTATATTCGTCTAATGATGTCATAGAGTCTGGTGCTTCTTTTTCATTATCGCTTGCAGTAGTAATGTAGCCGGAATCCTAAAATTCAAATATTATAAATTAAATTCGAATCTCTGTATCATGTTTCAAAACCCAAACTGGAAGTTTCCTGCCATCACCTATATTGTATTTCAATGCAAGGGCATGCGAATATTTATGATGGACCCCACAAATGACAGAGTGACGTTTTAGAGCGAGTTGAGTCAATGTCAAAGCGGCTGGGCGGCGGGGTAGATGGAACGGTCTGCAACTACTCATAAGACAGCTAAAAATATTTATTTATACCAAGACGTAACTATATTCATTATAAAAGTAAAATTTGATGTAACTAAATTATAGTTTTTCTCAATATAACTTATTTTCAAAGGACAAAACTTAACCTAATATAATAAATAAAATCTGATAAATTCAGTTATTTCCATAGTGACCTATTTTAATAATAATAAAAAAACATATTTTACGAAAATCCAATCAAAAGCTTTCAATATGTCGATAGCCATTTGAAATTTAAATAGCAGTTTTGTTGGAAATTCTCTTTTTTTCTCTTCCCTTCTTGCACAGTTCAGAGTTCGATAGAATCTAGTGACATAAAATTAAGGAAGTAAAGGACCTTTCACACGAATTGACATTTTTCACAAGTAGTTCACGCTGGGCTTCAGATAATGATTGTCTAAGTACTAATATCGAAATCGAATTACATGGCAGAAAATTGAAGAACAGAGAGAGACGAAGGCCCTGATAAATCAGGGCAGTGATGAAGAGGTGAGACAGCGCCTCAGAGAGCGTTATAGTGAAAATAGTGAATTTCATCGGTAAGTAAAAAGATTCGCAAGACCCAATTGAAGGAAACAGGTTAACCCGCTTGCAGAAAGGGCTCAGGAAGCAACAGAAAATGGAGACTCGAAAGAGTTGTATGGCATCACCAAGACACTGTCCCGGAAATGCTTTAACGAACGCAAGCTAGTGAAGTGGAAGGGTGATGAGTAGTTGACCAACAGTGAAGAACAGCTGAAGCTCTGGACGGAACACTTCAGTGAAGTACTCGAACAGAATTCTGGCACAACAGGAAGAACTACACCAACAGGTAATACCTGAACTTGAAATCAACCCCTACTATCCCCAATAGGAGTGAAATTATCAAGGCGCTGAAGAGCTGAGCTGTAAGACTGGAAAAGTACTTCAGGCGGACAATTTGGTGACAGAGGTGCTCAACGCAGACGATGAAACAACAGCGAACATGCTTCTGACACTGTTTCAAGAAATTTGGAACACAAAAACCACACCAGAAGATTGTAAGAAGGGAATCCTTATCAAACTACCCAAGAAAGGTGATCTAACGGATTGCAACATTTGACGTGGCATCACACTCTTGTGAATACTTAGCAAAGTGTTTCAAGGATTCTCCGCAATCGTCTTGGAAGGAAAGAGTGGTATTGGAAGGAAATTCTGGAGGGAACAGGCTGGCTTCAGGCAAACCAGATCATATATGGACCAGATTAACATCTTGAGGAGCATCATCGAGCAGTCCATGGACTATCGGTCTCCACTGTACCAGGCGTTTGCCGTCTGCGAAAAGCTTTTGACAGTGTTCAACGTGAAGCCATTTGGATAACAATGCAGAACTATTGGGTCCCACAAAAGATCATCAATGTTGTGAAGAAGATGATGTACAGAGGATATACGTACCGAGTGAAGCATGACGGCAGTCTGTCGGAGCTGTTTAACATAAGTTCAGGAGTGCGGCAAGGATGTTTTCTTTCATCATTGTTATTTCTGACACTGGGCCAGGTCATGAGGATCGTAACCGAGCTTAAGAGGAGGGGAGTACAATGGACTTTGACCAAGCGCCTGGAAGACCTGGATTTCGCGGATGATACCTGCCTTCCGACTCACACTTTTAAGCATATGAACGAGAAGTTCAAGAATCTGGAAACAGAGGCTCAGAGACTGGGATTAAGAATCAACACTGCCAAGACTAAATAGCTCAGGGTGAACAACAAAAACAAGATGGCACTGGCCTTGGATTAGGAGATTGAACAAGTGGAAAGCTTTTGCTACCTTGGCAGCATCGTTCCCAATAGCGGAGGCGCGACAGTTGAAAACAGAATAAAAAAGGCAAAGGGAGCTTTCTCCCAGCTGCGACCAGTGTGAAGTTTTAGTGAATTATTGCGGAAGACAAAACTTAAGATCTTTGACTCGAAAGTGAAGTCTATTCTCCTTTATGGGTGTGAGACTTGGAAGGTGACAATGGAGATTACAGGGAGTGACCAAACATTCATCAATAAATGCTTGAGAGCTGTACTAGGAGTACGCCGACCAAATGTTATTTCTAATGAAGCACTGTAAGGTTTCTTAGTTAGCGAACTTGCGGAAATGGTATGGCCGAATATCAGCCGAACTGTTATTTCCGTATAGCGGTGAACAAGATAAGATTAGACAGCATGATTGCCAACGTCTGCTAGGATAAGGCACTCTAAGAAGAAGAGAAATGAAGCACTCTCGCAGCGCAATCCATCAGCGGAAGGTTGAGGTCATCATAAAGGAGCGGAATGGAGATGAATCGGCCACACTTTCAGAAAAGGTTTACAACACATTCCAAAGCAGGCGTTGGACTGGAATCCCCAAGGAGACAGGCGAAGAAGGAGACCGAGAACGACGTGGAGCCAGACCATTTACACGGAGGTGGTAGCCATTGGAATGTCCAGGACAAGCATCAAGGGAACGGCAGTTAACAAGTTCAGATGGAGAGCTCTAGGGTGTGCCCTAAGCTCCACATAGGAGTAAGAGGAATTAAGTCACGTCAATATCGAAATAAAATATGTCTTTCGATAGTTTGAAAGTCCAAAGATTTTTGTCCTACCTTGTTGTAGACGCTTAACGGATTCTTCGTATCTTATATTTTACGTAACATAGTTTTCATCAGATGTAAGCTATAACTCACATTCCGCACGCGAGCCAAATTATGCTGAAGAATGGAAAGCTTTCTCATTCCACAAATATCCGAAGACTGTTATGTTTCATATCATGTAAGGAATTCCGCAATCAGATTCTAAGTGCAACCAGTTATAGGATTACAGAATTTAATGGCAGAATCGACTCTGAATCAACTTTATCAGCCAACAACATCTTATATATTTTGAGCATGTTAATGTTACTTATGAGACGCAATATTTTGTAAAAATTAAATTGCTTTAATGTTTTTGGATCTACATTTGATTTAATTTGGATATACATTATTTTAAATTTCTGTACGCCTATCCTGAAAGCAGCTGGCTATATTGCAGGAATTTAGGTTCTTAGGGATTAGAAATCGTAGATTGTATCTTGATTATCGAGCACTTAATACACCATCATATTTTTTTAATACGGTAGAATGTTACGGGAAATCTGTAGCATGTTTTTGCATGAATATTATCCATTGTGTGAAATGCCTTTAAGAAGACGCAAATATTCTTAGCATTAAAACGCAAAGTGGCGCCCCCACACGCTGCGTTAAGCGCCATTAAGGTTCACTCCTTCCCTACACCATTCCCCAATACTTTCCTATTCTATATTCCTTATAGCGTTTTATCTATACACCTAGAACTGTGCGGAGTACTATGCGGTTAAGATAAAAGACCTGACAGACAACAGTGTGAGTGAGATAGATAAATTGGAATGTATGTAGGAAGAGTGTGGCACATCAGAAAAGAAATATTTTTAAAGCGGAACGGAAGAAGAAAGCATCACGTTAAGCGAAAGCGTTACGCCCGAGATGAAAAGAAGGAGGAAGGCTTTTTAAGTTTGATCCATAATAATGATAAAAGACGATTTTGCGGAAAATAAAGATAAATTTTTCAATGTGGATTTCAAAAGTATAAGTTGCGTTCAACGTGACTTGAAGTATTTATTTATATATCGTTTAAAAATTGCCTATAAACATTTAAACTATTTTTCTGAAGATCATTTGGATTTACATCGAATTTTATTTGATTGTTTTAGCAAGAAAACAAATGGGAAATCATTTTTGGGTGCGATAGAAAGGGCTAATAATTACTTATTTCCTTTAGTACTCCTACAAGGAGTATCTGTGAGGGCTTTTCAGCGGGTTCTATTTTTTGCTATGAGTTTAATTGTGTTCCAGGACTTGCCAATTTCTGCCACTTGTTTGTCGCAGTCTTCGCCTTCCCTAGGGGTTCCAGTCAAGGGCTTGTTTCGGAATGTGTTCAGGACATCGCCAGTCTAGCGCTATTTTCTCCTCCTTTTTATGTGCCACCCACATTTACTATGTCCTGTTCTCTTCCATAGTTCTTCGTTGTAGATTACGTTGGCCATCGAATTCCTAGGACGGTTCTCAAAAGTCGGTTCACTGTTGCTTGTATTTGTAGATTCAGTTTGGCCGTTCCACGTCGCACACCCGTAGAAAGGTATTGATTTTACATTCGACTCCAGTAATCGCAATTTTGTTTTTAATGATACTTCTTTAGACCACCATATCGGGCACAACTGGGCGAAAGCTGCTTTCGCCTTCTTTATTCGATATCTTCATTTGCTTCCCCAGAAGTTGAAATTACGCTCCCTACACTCGCAGAAGGATAGCTGAAGGTTTCGACTATTTTAATAGTTTCTCCGTGGAGGAGGATTGAGTCATTATTGGTGGGGTTAACTTGTAGCTCCTTTGTTGTTGGTCTATTGATCTTGAGGCCAATTCTCGCTGCTTAAGTTTCAAAGTGCTCGGTTTGGTCTGCATAACTCGGTGCGTCTGGGTTAGGAGGCAGATATTGTCTGCAAAGTCCAGGTTTTCTAATCTGTCTGTGAGTCTCCAATGGATTATTTAGTCCATTATTTAGTCCAGCGCAACTATGAATGGAATAGGCGAGAACAAACAGCCTTGCTTTATTTCAATTTTTACATCGAATGCATCAGAAAGTTCTCCCTCGTGAAGCACTTGTCCCTTGTATTCACTGTACATTGCCTTAATTAGGCGACTATTTTTCCGGGGACTCCGTAATTTCTTAGTGCTGACCACAGACTATTTTGATCTGTGCTGTCAAACGCCTTTTCAGATTCGACAAAAGTCAGATATAGGGGCCACTGATATTCACAGTTTGCTTCATTATAATTCTTAGGGTATTGATTTGGTCTGTATAGCATCTTGAAAAAAAATTATTTGGCGTAGATAGAAACGTTATACTTCTCCAGTTGTTGCATTCGGTGAGGTCCCCTTTCTTGGGTAGTTTGATGAGCACCCCACTTGTACAAAATCAGCTGGTGTTCCACACTTAGTTTGATAGATGGAGCATCATTTCTGGTATCAGGTCAGCGTCGCACTTGAGTTTGAATGCTTCTGCAGATATGTTGCCAATACCTGGGGCTTTGCCATTTTTAGACTTCTTGATTGCTGTCACCACCTCTACTCTAGTGATCGGGTTAAGATCAACTTTTAGCGGCTTTGGATTTTGGTTTTCTGCCTGTTGATTTTGACTCACTGCAGTGGGTCGGTTCAGTAGTTCCATGAAGAATTCACCCCATCGTTTTAGCTGCTCTATAGTGTTCGTTAAAAGGTTTCCTTGTGTATCTTTTATTGGTTTCCTGTGGTTTAACTTTATTTTAGGCTACTGTTTGGTGATCCTGTACAGTTCTTTGCTGTTTCCCTGTCTTGCATTTTTTCCGATTTTTCAGCCCTCTCTCTCTCTCTCTCACCAGTCTTTTCCTATCTCTCCTTGCACTTCATTTGACTTCTTTGTTAAGTAGTCTGCAGTCCGCCTTTACGTCTTCTTGTGTTGTTGTGGCTGATATTTCGTGTCCCTGCTGTATTCACATCTTAACTTCTTTCGTCCGTTCTATAATATACCATGTTCTTTCAGACATCCATGATCTGCATTCTTTTTTCCTGTATCTTAGCACTGAAGCACACGTTTCTCTCATGGCTTGCTTGAATTGGCTCCACTGGTCTTCTACATCCGGCAGTTCCTCGTTTTCTCTTTGTAGTGCTAGAAATCTGTTTTTAAGTTTAAATTAAACATCTCTTTGGTTTCTGCGCTTCTGCTAAGTTTTCCTTCTTTGTCCTTTTTGTTCTCCCTTCTTGGAAATTTCAATTCTCATGGTTGCTGTCATTAGGTGATGCTAGCTTCCAACGTCCACCCCTCATCTGTTTCTAACATCTAGAAGTGAGCTTCTCCATATTTTGCTGATAGCGAATTGGGCAATTTGGTTTTGTAATTTACCGTTGGGCGAAACTTAATTTGCTGTTCTGAGGGAAGATGGTTCCTGCTACGACCATGTCCTGGTATTGGCAGAGTTCTATTAGCCTTTCACCGTTGCCGTTCCTTTCTCCTAGTCCATGCTGCACAATCGTTCTGCCTTCACCTTCCTTAATAACTCCCGCCCATTCAGGTCACCTAGAAAAATCTTTATGTCCTTCTTTTTCAATGTTTCAAGAACTTCGTTTAGGTATTAGTAGAAGGTATCTTTCACTGGTTGTTAAGCTTGATTAGTTGGGGCGTAACATTGAACCATCGATATATTTCTCACTACACATCGGAATCTTGCTATAATGATTCGTTCTGAGATCACCTTCCATCTTTATTTCTACTTGACATCTTAACTCCATTTTGAATGTTTGATATTGACTTCTTGGTAAGAAGAATGCCTACATCTTCGAAGTGACCTGCTCCTTTTCTTGCTGAGTACAGGATGATGTTGTTCTTGGCTGTCGTTGTTTCCCCGAATCCTTCCCATCTTGTTTCACTTAATCCGAGAATATCTAGTTTGTAGTTCGTCATTTCATTCTCCATGTGTGCTAGCTGCCCTGCTTCCCACATGGTTCTAATGTTCCAAAAACCGATCCGTATAGTCTGTTTCATAGCAAAGGTCGTCATAGTTACATCCACCTAGTTTGTTCTCGTTTCAGTTTCGGTAATAGGTATTTTTAGGATGTGCAGGTTATTGGCCTACAGTCGGATACTGTAGGCCTGTTCATAGAATTGCACCGTCTGGGCAACAGGCTGTCCTGGAAACTGCTTCAGCAAATGGCTCCGTCTACTTCCTGGGACGATGAAGAGACTTCCATCCAGGTTACAGCTTCCTCCATTCTCCTTTCTCGACCGGGCTTGGGACCGTCCATGGCGCAGTTAGGCCTAATAAATTAATTTAAAAAAAAATTTATATCTGCTTATTGTTCTTTAGAAGTATATTCGGAAATCGTCTATTTTAGGATCTATGTTCATCTATTTTACGAACTGTCAAAATTCTACTGCTCAAGGTTAAATCGGAGTAGATCTTGACGTGGAGCAGATGTTGACGTGAGAGCAGATACTACAAGAGAGGACTAAGTTTTATCGGAATAAAAATATTGCTGATAACTTATAAGATCCATATTTTGTTGATGGTTCATAATGTCTTAATGTCGTCTCTCAAATCTTCCGATGCAAATGTTATTTTATGTTATTTTATTTTCCAATTCTTGGACTTGGGGATAAAGCTTTAAAGGATTATTACAGAAAGGTTTTGTTGGGTTTATTCTGATTGTGGAGAAGACTTAGTTGAAAAATAATTCAAAGAAAGAATTGGGAGATATATAATGTGAACGTATGAGAAGAAGGTTGGGTTTCTGTCAAGGATAGTAAAACTAGTCTGGAATATGCTCTTTTAGCAGATGAATCTCACTGCACCTGATAGCATGATCAAATTTTGAGTCACTTTTAGGTGGCTCGGATTTCCGCTCTTTTACCTGCGGACCGAGCAGGTTAATGATAATATGTAACACATGAGCCGTATGTCTTAGCTGTAGCCCAATAAGCTATTGTTTTTACGATTATCATTTATTATAGTTGCGAGGATTCAAACACCAAACCGAATCAGTTAACGGTTTCGTTGAAGTTGTTATCTCACTACTACTGTCTCATCGATACGTTTCGCAGCGATATGAAGCACAGCTCCCACTTACTCTTCCCGTAGACAGTTTCGCACCTGCATAGCACTATCTGTATCGTGAACTAGTAGTAATATTTCTGTAAAGCCGGTACCTTTTGCATTTAAGTGTAAAGTCTGACGTACGCTACAACGCTACTCTTTAGACCTTGGTTCATCCTTCATAAACCTTGGTTAGACTCTCCTTCATAAACTTTGTTTAACATACAAAATTTAAGCAGCGGTTGAGTAGCAAATTTGAGCAGTAGCACGAGCTTACTAGAGTTTGAGCTCAAAGAACATATTAGCTTTTTAGACGGCTCATCCAGATCGCTTCGCATTATACTCGCATTGACTGGAATCAGTACGCAAGCACCGACCGGATAAGTTGTAACACCTGGTCCCATAACCGGTGATTTTCACGGCGCTAGGCTACCAGTGACGGTTCAAGTAGCCATAACAAATCTTTATTGAATCAAAAATAATTAGAATAATTAATAAATCTAGATTTATATGCATTCACCTGTTTTATTCTCTGGCTGGAAGGGATCTATATAATAGTACTAGCGGATGCGGCAAACGTTATTTTGTTTCCCATCTGGTCCCCATTGTTGCCTACGGCACCGATAGCTCTGCAGTCCGCATTGCTGCGATCAGTGACATGGCCAAAGCCGTGGCCAGCGACATCGCAAAGCCGCAGCTACATGGGCTAATTTCCGCGGCTTTTCCGCGGTCAGCGACATGTTCTGATTGCCGCGGCTTTGCCACTCCCAGCGACATGTCTAATTGGCATGCCCTGATTGCCGCGACTTTTCCGCGTCCAGTGACACATCAGTTTCCGCGGCTGCGTCCTGCAGCGCCATCAAGTGGCGAGTTACAACAAAGTGGATAGCATAAAAATATTCTTTGTATTGAAATACCTAAGTATATAAAGTTTCATGGCGATCGGTTGAACGGTGCAGAAGTTGTACTGCAGCGGCACCTGGTGCCGGGTTAAAACATTGTGGATAGCATAAAAAGACAAAGAAATGAAACAGATAAAACTGTAAATAACATATTAATTGACTAAGAAACATACAAATGAACAAACTATAACAATTTTAAAGAATAGAGTCTAGCGAGCCAAACGTAAAGCTCCAACCACTTCCTACTTTATTTAATATAATATCATAACCGAGGCCTTACTCTATACGTGCTCGCTTGACATAGTACGCCATACTTATATCTATATATACATACGTATGTCTGTAATATACAACATATAAATATATCAATATTTACGTCATATTTACATATTGTGGATGGTATATTACACGAAGAGAAAAATAGTTGCTCCCGCCAAATCAGCCGACAACTCTCGGCGCCTGTCAGGTATTTTGGGACGATGAAATGATTGCTTGTGGAAAAACCTAGCGTCACTAGAAAAAATCTACGGACGATGACCACGCGAGAATTGAGTAAGCATTTTACTGCGTTTGAGGCGATTATGAAATGGTTAGAATAACGAAAAATAATGTGATGCTATCGTCTTACTGTTTTTGAAACGTTTCCAGTTTTAGAAAGAAACCAAAGAATGCTTTAAACGTATTTTCCTCGGTCATTGTTGGACCATGTGATTAGTGAGGAAGCTTTTCACTGCCTTGACACTGTTATAAAATGATTAGAACAAGAAGAATGTGATGCTGTTCAATTACTGTCTTTAATACAATTCCGAGATTATGTGGCAAAATTCGAGTCTCAGAAACAAAAATGAAAATTGTAAACCTTTTTCCAAACACTAACTAGGTGTACTGCAATTGCCATTTTGATCTTGACAAATTAGATTAGACTATTATGACTGTTATAGCTATATAGTCATAATACTATCTAGCTTTGACTATTATAGCTATATACGTCTGTAGGTAAACACAGGTAATACGTAATAACCATGTAATATAATAATCTTTATTGGTTTTTGTATTTATAGTACGTATAGGGACTCTATTCGCTATTTTAATTCCGGCCGACATTTCTTGTTGAAACTAATTATAATTCAAAAAATAATTAGGCTGATCCATTCTATATGTCGTCAGAAAAAGTTAAAGTTGAAAGAAGTACGACATAGATATAAATTGATTTGTTATAATTGTTCCTCGGTCCTGCGGATAGTAATGAACAAAACATCACTTACGGGACTTCAATGTTTAGAGCCGTGCTGATTAGCATAACTAGTCGGAACGTCGGTTTATTGTTGAAATTGATGAGTATAACGTCCAACCATTGGGAAAGATCCAAGATGTGAAATGTTTGAAATATGTCAAATGTCTGAGGTATTATGTTATTCAAAACAATAATACATACAGAAAATAAGAATTTGTTTACTTAGGAGCATATATTATTTGTTTATATAATACACGAAACAATAAGAAGAACAACTGTTTATTGCAAGCTTGCAACATTGTTTTATGCTTATGATTTAAGAAACAGATAAGAGTTCTGTGAGATTTTTTAGGGCGTGGAACAGTATATTATTGTATTAAGCGTTGTGTACATGTGCTTTTGCAGAGGTGAAATCCTTCTTCGTTAAAGCATCAGCTGGTCATCAACGCCTCTAGACATGTGTTGGCGTCCTTTAAATTAGTTGTAACTATTTTATCTTTTTCTGAAGTTCCGCTTGCGATTATGTGATCGTGGTGTCAGTCAGTGACAGTGCCAGTGAATCAAAAATGTTTTGTTCACTGGGTTTTAGGAGCGCTTCAAAATATTGTTCGGGGAAACATTTCCTAACTACTCACTGATGAATTTCCGGAGAATCTGTGGAATGTATATCAGGTAACTGGAATATTGAGTTATTTATACTTGTATCGGATACTGCCATCTTTTGTTATTTAACGAATTTCTTACCTACTTCTCCCCTTTTTCTCCTCTTCTCTCAAGCAGTTCCCATAATAGTTTTTCTGACATAATTTCATAAATCTGTTCCTGAGTTATATTCAACGTGTAAACAACTATAGGCTGGTCTCTCGCAATTCCAGTACTGGCATTATCAGTAGTACCTTAACTGGCAGAGTAAGTAACTGGCAACGTAACTTTGAGTCGATTCCCACGAAAGTTTTCTAAACATGTAAAGTGACATTCCCCATACCTTTGGTATTCTAGAGAGCGTATGATGGAAGGATTGACTGATCAGGTGTATGTGCGATGTTGGATGAGATTGGAAGATACACATTAAATTTATAGTATTGGAAGCGCTTGGGTTTTACTCTGAGTGCATGTTGAACTTTGGGGCATTTTGAACCAATTCAAGTGTCCGAAGCTGAGTGGCTGTATAGAGTGTTAGCTTGTTAGGATATAGATACGGAGGGTTGAAATTTCCAAGAAAATTTCTTTGAGTTAAGGGACGTGTAACCAAATATGTTCAAGTTGGTTGAAATAAAGACTTGAATGCAGAATATTAGCCGATTTCTATGCGGTCTACACTTTGCAAGACAAGAAAAGTTACTTAACTAATAAATTATATTTAGTTACATCTGGGGCAAATAAACTTGTAACCATTATATCTTTAAAGGGTTAAAATAATTTATATCTATTTTAAGCAGATTTTGATGAATTTTATTAATAACTAGCTAAACCCGGCCACACTTCGTTGTGGCTCAGTTTGATATGAAATGAACCTGAGTTTGATGGCCAGCG
>WYDF02267209.1:0-18488 GCA_009867245.2 Adranes taylori
AACACTTTCGTTTTTTTCACATTCACCTCCAACCCTCTTATGTACATATATCTATTCACTCGTTCTATCATCTCTTTCAATTCTTCTCTATCAGCCGCCATACACACTATATGTTTTATGCCACTATATGCCATACACACTGTCCGTTTTTAACACCCTCTCTCTGCCCACTCTGAACCATTCCGACACAATCTTCCCTACTCTCTCTTTTACTTTATCACCCTCATACACTTCATCCACTTCATCCATTCTTCTCCATAATCATTTTCTTTCCAGTCTATCAAACTCATATTTCAAATCAAAGAATGCCAGATACAACTTCGTACCGTCTCTCACTTCTTTATTTATTATATATGATCATAATTCCCGTCTTATAGAACATTTTCTTCTGTATCTTTTCTTTAATTTTTACTTCTTTCCCCACACCACTAACTACTATATATTTTTTTCATTCCCTTCTTTGCCTTTTCCTTTCTGTATCCTCCGCTTCGCTAATTCTATTTTGCATCTCCTTCATCTCCTTGTTCCTCCTTTTCTCATTCTCTTCCACTATCTTTTTTGTTTCTTCACTCTCCTTTTTCATCATTCTTGCTTCTTCTCTCATTCCCATCAGCTTTTTTAATATATCATTTTGCACCCCGATCATCTGCCGCATTATTTCTTCTAGATTCTCAATCTCTCTACTTTTACTCTGTGATCTCTTCTTTTGTTCCTATCCCTGGCATTTCCCTTATCTTTTTCACTACCTACACTGTCTGTATCTTCCGACTTATTTACATATTTATACATTGACATTCTGCCATTTCTCCTATTCACTTTTCCAATAATTATGTATTAACTTTATAAACAATCCACTATTGGTAACCTTAGTTTTGTTTTTTTAAATGACTATGCCACAAATACACCCTTTTAAATGCTTGCTTTAAAGCAAACTATATTTACATGGTTTTTGATCTCTCTCTTTCAATCACTATCACTTCTTTTTCTTCTCACTCCTAGTGTGTGCTGTCTTCGATCTTTATTTATTTGAGAATGTACAGCATCCAGTTGTATACACCCTATAACTTATTACGATAATACAGATTCACGTGCCTTTCATCTTATTTGCTCCTTTTTCACCAAACTTTTTCACGTTACATGTTGTCTATATGCACATGTGTAACACTTTTTCTCTTTTCACTACGACGAATATACTGTATTCGATTAGCAATGTTCCACTGCGAATACCACGTCTCGCTCGCTTGACGTACGTTCACAACTCGAATTTCTCTACAATATTTAATATATTTATTTCATGTACTATATTATTTTATTTATTACTGAAATGTGTCTAATTTCATCAATATTCAAAATTTTATGAAATCAGCCATTTTGCCATATATAAATATGACTGAAAAAATGATGATGCCCACTTGAGAAATCTGCTAAACGTTAGCTAATAATTATGAGCTAATAGCTATGTATAAACAATCGATCGCATTTAAATGAATTCAAACAAGTTCATGTTATTATCAAAACATTATATTACCGCAACGTATTAGATTTCTACTCATGTGCATCTTTTAGCACACGTCAAAAGTAGGATAAGCAAAACACTACAATTAGTTAGTTGTTTAAAACTCTTAAGCAAAAGCGCAGCGTATCACAAAATATACGCACACATTAATAGTATTAGTTCATAATTTAACAAGAAATAATTTTATATTTAAGACAGACATTAATTAATAAATAAGAGATTACGTGGTTGCACACCATGCTCTTGATATCTGGAACCCCTGTGCTAAATCCAAGTACTCCGCTTGATGGAGATTCCTTTTTACACCGTCACGCTAGTCGCTCGGTAATTACTCTCTGCAACAAGTTTTTAGTTTATTATAAGATTCGGAAACGTTCCAATAATTAAATTTATGTAAAGCTTAAAGAATCTTACGCAATAAATTTTTAAATAAATTAAAAAAATTAAATGCAGCCTTCAGTTCCAAAAGGGTCGGAGGAATAACTAAAATTCAGCTTTTATTTCCACAAGGTCCGGAAGCGATAAATTAATTAAAAATACAAATTTTAAATTCGAATAAAATTAATACGAAGAATTAATAAACTGAGATAATATTTGAAATAAATTACTATACGTAAATGGACTTATAAAAGGCAAGATTTACGACCTAGCACAACAAGAAGGAGTACCTATACAAAAGGAGGAATTTAAACCAATGAGAAGGGAAGATTAAAGCAACATCCCAGTCATGATTCTTAATGAAATAATAGCCTAATATATGGAAGTAGCGCTCAATAATGTCAAAAGAAAAATAGAAATCTTAAATGTAGAATCAGGCATCTTAAAAAGAAACTAAAATCGCAGCAACCATCACTCTATCTGCAATGGAAAACACGAATGGTACAAGGACTACAAAACACGAGAATTACGAAATAGCTGCAGGAGAAGCAGAAGATGTGGTTGTACCGCAAGAGTACTGGAAGGGGAAATATGACGTTAAACTATTGCATGTGGGAACAGAAGGGAAAACCCAAGAAACATTCACAGCGTTGGAAAAAGCAATACAATCTGCAAAGGTTAATGAAAACGGCAACGCCCGGCGGCTGCAAGAATTGCCGAAAAAGAGAGTAACAGAGTTCGTGTCCGGGGCCAGCAAACTAGAGAAAAATCCGGCGACAATAAGGATTGTCCAAAAATATTACGCAATAGATGTTGTATCCGAGATCAACAATATAAAGGAAGCGTGAGAATTTCATAATCAAGTATTGTCGGTTAGAAAAGATGATCCTGTTACGACAGCCGCTGTGTCGCTGGCTTCCTCCTGCCCCTTTATTCTGCCGGCTGCACCAACCACACTTCAGTGAGTTATGGGAGGCGAGCGAGTAGTCCCTAGAATACCACGTCCGAGGAGTTGAAGGAAACACGCCTCTGACATTTGAAGAACTCACTATGGTTTGTCAAGGCGGAGATTATCTTAATCCAAGACTGCTACACCCTCAAACGAATGACTTTAGTCAACTACCGTTGCGACACTGGACCATGTAATGATAAGAAAAAGCTAATGGAAACTTCAGATCCACGCATAACAACCATATAAAGCAATAGTACACAACAATATAATTTATGTCAGAAACTCAAAGGAGGTTTAAACCGCTTGTCCATCTTCGAGAGCCAGACACAGAAAGAAAGGACGGGTGCCAATCACAGAAGATGAACCATAGGCAAAGTCAAGAAAAAAGTTAAACTGGAAGCCAGCAAAAAAGTCAAGAATAAGAATGAACCTTCTGACAAATTCTACGCAGCTACGGCGTCAAGGGATGAAAACCTCAGAGATCATTATCAAATCCCAATGATAGAAGAAAAGCCAAAGAGTAGGTCGACGAGGACTGAGTCTAATAAATGTCAATCGCATCGTACCATCACAGCTGTCGTAGCCGGGTTTAAAAAGTGCGGCAATATGTGTACGCAGTAAACAGGGAAATGTCTGGAGACTACAGGTTCTTCTAACCTGCAGACTGCCAGATATTTCGAACTTACCTATTAGTTGTAATATTGCAAACCAATAGTCATTGTTTGTTTAAATATTCACATAATTCAACTGAGAACTTTATAATATACTAATTGGAGACATATAACGGATCCCAATCTCCTAGATGTCTCTGGTAGGTATTTTAACATTGTAGCGTTGATCACAATCAACCGGCATATAAGTTGACTTCTGATTATTAAAATAGGCACATGATACACAATTTATCAATACACTGTTTGCCCCTAATAAAATACATGAAATTAATAAAAAATAAGCCTTATATTTATACGTCGATACCAGTTGACATAATTAGCAATGTAGTAAGTCGCGTACTGAACGGTTTTAATTCTAACTTTAAATTGAGCGAGTTTCTCGTTAAACCGGTTCTTATGTATTGATTTTCTAGCTATCGTTTTGAGCTATCACTATCTACCAACTAGAGAAAGCTTAGAAACTAACCTTGACATTCAACTATCCTCAAATGGAATTTAACTTATTTCCGTTCTAACCAAACTCGTGTCCAAACTGAAATGGTTCTTCAATGTAAATCGATGCTTTAAAGAGAGTTAAAGGTTTAAGGTTATATTTAAAATTGACTTCTATATATTTTAATGATTATAACGGTCTCCAACTAGCTGCGCATATTTAATTAATCCGATATATTTTTCAGTACCTGTCAATAGTATTTATTTATGATTTAATAAGAATTCATTTTATATTTAGGACTGAAATTGATTAGTAAATTTGATATTTTAATTTTGAACATCATAATGCGTGTTTGATTTTATGACATCTCTTTTCTAGTTTAAATACTCCAAACTATTACCAGTATTGATTTAATTATTTATGGTAGTTAAAAGCTGCTATCAGCGAGCCAAGCAAGTAGTTACAGCCAATTAGCTCCAACTTATTCAATACTTAACTTCTTAAACAAAGTAAACTATTATTTTAAAAATATTTTAAAGAAATAGTTAATTCAATTTAAATGAATAAATATTCAAAATATATAACAAATGACGCCGCGTATACTTTAGTCAAAGTTAATGGCAATTCGAATAATATGAGCACTTTAACAATTGAACAACACGTTTTGTGTGTTATAATATAAAAATATACTTTAAACATTCTGAAAAGAAAACGTTCTGAAATTTCAAGCATAGATGTAACACTGAAAAGTGTTACATCCGTGCTTGAATTTATTATGTACCAAACTATATTCTGTTATTAATTAAATAATTAAATGCACATAAAACGTAAACAACTCACAATATAATACTGTGAGCATTTAACTTGCTTACCTTGCAAATATTAAATTACGTATAATGAAACATATGTTTTGTAATTTGAACGTGACCTACAGTAAATTATGTCTTTCCGTAAGACTTTGTAAATGTACTTTTGTGATCGTTTTTATATAAAACAATTGACTTATCACAATATTTACTACTAATGTACATAATAAAAATAATTTCAACTAAGTGACAGGTACTAGACCTTATTATACCAGCCCTGTTTAAAAACAAATATTCTATATATTTCTGCTGTTCAATTAGATTGAACACTCTAGAATTTTCTTTTTAAAATAAATTACAAATGATAGGCAAGTCATAACAAAGTAAGATAACATAAATATTAAAATAATAATAAAGAACATCTAAAGTATCCAAGTAAGGAAAAAGCTCTCTCAAACAATTACTAAAGCCTAAACATAGCTGCAAGCGGTTTTTTCTTTAAATATTTATATGAATAAATTCTATTTTTATAATAAAAATATAATATTTGAATTAAAAAATTAATAACATTGCAGAGGCAAGTCAACGATTCTGGCGGAGTTAACGGAAAAAACTATTTTCCTGCCGCAATACCATTCATCTCTATCTCAACTTCATTTGAAATTTCGTCCATATAACATATTTTCTCAGACCATCTTTCCATAGAGCATACTATTTTTTCATACATTTTCTTTCTCTCTTTTACCTATTAATTCAAATGTCTACCCCTCTTTTATTCTCTAGACTTTCCAATAAATCATTCTCACCAATGTCACCGTTCCATCCACCATAACCGTTTTCTCATATTTTACTAACTTCTTTATTCCTTTATGCCAACATTTACACTACCCACATTCTTGCAAAGCTCTCTGACTTTGTGCTGACTTTTTCACTCCAATTATTCTCGTCAGTACGCCGCAATTTCCACAATACAAGTTCTCATCTAAATTTTGCGATTCTTTACTTTCAACGACGTTCATTTCAACAAACATTCAACATGGTGTTATTTTTATTAGTTTAGTAACACATTATTTTGTTTTAATTTTACGCAGATCATTGATAGTACTATGGGTGTTTTGAAAATTCTAATAGAACGGGAGCGCGAGAAGGAACAATTGCTAGGAAATCACTATACACCAAAAACCGTAAGTATAAAATAATATTAATATTATTATTGCTAAATACTTTTATATACTTTTAATACTGCTTTGTATCGCACTGTCCCCTCCGCCTCACATTCTTGAAAACCCAGGCTTTAAAGAATCGAAGCTGACTTTGCGAACGCTGGTTCCTCATCCGCGCCTTATCCCATCGAAAGAATGCAAATTATAGAGATGGCGCGCTTGGTTACGCTACTTTCTGCTTTTATCATTGATACTCATGATAAATGATCTACTCCTGGAAAAAGTTCGAGAATGCGATCGACAGGCCAATATAGTGGCGGAAAATGTACATCCTTTACGACGACGAGTGCGTCAATAATTACTGGCGCAATTTGTTGTTGCCATTTGAAGCTCACAGAGGTACTCTCTACTTTACCTTCTCCAAAAGTGCTACTGCAGTTGTTGAAACACTCTGCAGCTCTGATAATCGTGATTTAACTATTGCGAGTGACGTCCCGATCTGGAGTACTTGTGAGCGGTCTACTGATAAGAAATTCTGCAGGCGGTAGGTCTACAGTCTAATATTGTATTGCATGCAGTCTAATAATACAAAACTCCAAAGAATGATGTCACAGATCGATCCACCTAAATATATGCACCTATCCACTTTAGTCTTCTAGGCTACATCATTGTCTGCAACAACAAAATCGAGAAACAAGAACCAACGATCATCTAGCCCACCTAAGTCAGACGACGCTAACAATATGTGTAAACATTGGTGGACACATGCATCACTATACAACATTTCCTGTGTCAGATGACATCGCCAGGCACACAATCTTATTATATCGATAAAGGAAACTTGTGTCCATCGATCAAATGTTCTGCCACATCCGATTCGACCGGAACATGCAAGCGTTCACCACGTCACTGTACAATTGCTCCATGTATCTTGGACCCTATACCACGAATTCTACGTAGACAAATTTTCCTGTCCACTCATGAACCCTGACACCTAACCTGAAAGCGTAACTCTTATCTGCAATCTATTCTTGGGATTTGGCAGTCCGCAAATACCAAATCAAACAAAAGATATAGAGCACCAATCCTCAGCAACTACATTCAGCAAAAAACAACATCACAAGGCAATCAGTGTACAACATTATGAACATAATGACGAATTCAAGCCAGTTTCAAAAATTAAATCAACACACCAATTCATCACTGCATCAACTCATCGACTATTTTTGGGGTCAATTCAAGCGACAACTTTCACTTTCCGCGATGCTTGTAAGTTTCACTACAATGCAGTTTCCCCAACAAATTCGTTAAACATAAGCAATTTAAAAACAAATACTTTCAAGCTTAACACAAAATTCAAACACAATTCATCAATTTATATAGGGCCGTTTGTTAGCGGATTATCATACCTCATGCAAATTGGTCAAACTATCTAATTAACATAATTATGGCTTCTCCTGGTTCAATCTCGAATATATACAAGCTTTACGTAGTCCACCCCCATCACTTGAAATGGCAAGTTTGATTAGACTCGAGGATTAGGCATGTTACCCATCTTTCGATTGGTTTTTGCTGGTTATTTACTCAAAAGCATCTTACGCACTGATGACCAGTTTTTTGTTCTATTTTTTGTTTCTCCTGTAGACCAGATATGTTGCCTCTTAGAAGCAGTCATGGTTTCAACCTTGTCTTTTAGAAGCAAATAGAAGTTGAGGAGGAGCTTACAAGAAGGCTTTGACTACCTACAATTTAATATGAATCAAAGACAATATCCAGTCACACGCTTGAAACGCCGAACACTGGAGAATCTTCCGAACGGGATAATGTAAACATAATTGTTTGTGGATAAGCTCTACGTAGTTTTCTTCCATTCGTGTGGCTCAACATCAAAATGAATAATTAAGATTGGTCTCTGCTATGATGTGTGAGTCAACTATGAAGGGCGGTGCCATCAGATTGTTTTTTGTTTCAAGAATTCGATTTAGAGCATGTTTCTAGGAAGAATCCGCTGGATTACATTTACACCTTATATATTTTTTTAATTATTATTATGTAGGGGGCAGGATCATCACCCCCACCACGTAGACCTAAAACATCTTTTGTAGCATGCCCCTTCTTGCGGTTTAAAAGAGTCTCGGTCTTTGTCTTCAACGCGATGTTGTCTGACATTAACATAAGATGTGTTTTGGCTTTTCTGCCTTCTCATTACATAATCGAGATGTATGGTTCTCAACCTTACAATTTTTGGCATATGATAATTTAGAGGACAATGCCCCGTAATACAACCTATCTTTATGGAGAGTTCCTCCTTGTAGAGACTGAATATTTTGATATTTACGTCAGATGACAGATCTATAAATGCCTTTTAATGGTCTTGACCTAGGATTTTGTTCCAGTATTTAATTGTGGCTTCATATTCCCATTGCCTTAATATCCGCTTCCTGTGTTTTTTAGTTAGACCACAAGCTGTACGCAGTCATGGATTCTTTGTACTGTTTCCACTGTTTCCAATCCCTTTGAAGTCTAAATATATGGCTTTCTGATCTCCTTACGCATGGCTTGTAGTTCTGTATTCTACCATGGCACTTACCGCCTAGCCACTCCCGACAGCTGCATTGGTACGACTCTACTAACAGTCTTTGCAGAGGCGTTTCATCCCTGTTTAAATCACGGACGATTCAGTGCTACTGATTAACCTGTCCGTTATTTCTCTGACATGGTTCCCGTAGGATTCCCAATTTGTCAGTGGTGGAACCCTTTTTACTTGTAACCAAACCTCATTGGTTTCCACCCCAATCTAACATGTCTGTGGTAAGAAGAACATATCTCGCTTGAGACATGCCAGTTGTTGATTCTTGTAGCAAGAAGTGGAGATGCAAGCGTAATGTCCAGCACCTCTTGCCTTGTTTTTATTACAAATCAGCGGGCATTGCATTTGGTTAGTATTTCTAGGGTAGGAAATGAGATTGATATAATCAAATAGTAACTCACCCGTATTGTTTGTGTGAGTGCTTCTCCAAACCAAGCTGTGTGTTAGCATCACATCCTAAGGTGGTGATTTTTTCCTCTGCAGGCAGAAGGAGTGCCTTACCTTCCTTAGGTAGACTTTCATTGATGTTTCCTAGAAAGTAGGCGGAGACCAGAAAAGCTTCTTGTCTTCCTAATATGTTGCATTTCTTGGCACAGCAGCATCCCTACTTTATACAAACTTATCCGGGGAGGGGCAGCTTTCTAATTTGGCCACCATATAAATAGGCTCCTGCATAGTTGTAAGCTGCTGGGTACAGATACTTTCATCGGGATACACTCCATATATGACCACCACCTGTACACTCTCCACTATCTGGCTGTCCGAAGGACCCTCCTTGCGCCAGACTACTGTAGGCTCGTACGAGCCTTTAGGTATCTCCCCCACCATAGGTCTCTATCTTCACACCGGCAGACTCCGTTGTGGTTTCATCTGACAGTTGCCATTTTCGAATGTTGTCCTTTGGCGACAGCAGCCGAACCGCCTTTTTTCGGGCTTGCTCCACTGGGGGCCTTTTCTGGAAGTCGGTAAAAGCGCTTCTTTGCGGCTCCGCTCATTTTGATGCGCCTTTCATTTAGTTGGATATTCCCAGAGACTTTAAGGAGATCGTCAGGATCTTGGAGAATGAGGAGTCCTGTTCCACCATATCGGCTTTCATCCTTAAAAGGGTTTTGCCTTCTAATGCACTCAGAGCAGCATCACTCTCAAAGTTTTTATTTTAGAAATCTATACTGTTCCCACAAGTAGCTAGGGAAATATTAGTCCACTGCGACAAAGCCCCGCATGCCGCATCAAGGGCTGTATTAAAAACTGGATTCGCCCTGGATTAAAGAGTTTGCTCTTTCTCACTAGCCAGCCTGTAGCCATGCAGCCTTTGGCACAGCTGTTCCACCATGGCTTAGAGATCAGTTGGCCGACCAAACATGTTTCTAACCCTAGACGGAGCCCTCACAAGTTTCCATCATCCGGGCCAAATGATCCTGGTTTTTTACCGAAGTTGTTACTCCTCCCCTTTCTCCTTTTGCATTCAGACTTGGGACCGACTTTGGCGGAGTTTAGACCCTATATAGTGCCAATAATCTATCTCTAGCGGAAACTGGATTTCGGATACAGAATTAGAAACAAACAATTGCCAAATATTTGCAAGTGTATAAATCCAATGTGGAATCGGTCCTGAAGGAAAACCCTTCTAGAAGGAAAACCCTTCTGCATGGGTACTGCAAGAGAACTAGTGACTTTGCTAATCAACTAATCAGAAATTAACAAAATCTCATTTTCTAAACGCCAAAAGTGTTCCAATATAATAAATCGAATTACAATTCTCTGGTCATCCTCTATATTTTTGAGTGTTTGGTACAAGCTCTCTATTTGATGCAAGATTACTTCTTGGCGGGGATAAGTGAGACACCTGCCCAGAGCTCCGCGCTCTCCAGTCTATTCAAAATATTTAATAAAACTTAATATTTTGAGTAGTAATAAAATAAATTTTAACGTGTTTTTTGTTTTTCAACGTCAGTTTTACCCAAAACTCATACATAGCAGGGACGGCTCTGTTTTAGTTCTCATTGCGTTTCTCACTAGAAAAGTTATACTCATTTATCAATTGGATTGAGTCACGTATATTTTGTTTTGTTTAAGGTCGATGAGCTGCTAGAACAACTTCTTTGTAGCGTCCAGAAAATATATGATGACGTAGATGTAAGTGCAAAACAATATTCCTACTATTATTGTATATTTTATCTTTCATATACCACATACATAAGTAATACGGACAGGCATATAAAAGATATGGGACTCATGTTGCCATTTTTTTTTCTATTATCCCTTAGTACGTCTTTTGTATCCATATCACCTCTATCCATTTATGCGTACTTCAAAGAAGGGGCCATATAGAACTATTTACCGCAGAACGAAATATTTACAAAAGAGTTTGTTTAAAAATTTAAAGGGATAAAATTAGTCTCATGTTGCCAACTGCTATAGAACGCGACGTTGCCACATTTAAAGTTTCACATACTTTTCAATATATCTCAAAAGATACGAAAACTAGGACGCTTAAATAAACTATGTTACATGCTAAATACACTTTCTAGCATAACTACAGCTATGGGTTTCGGTGCTAAACAATTATTACCATAAAGAACTACTGTGTAAATTGTATTTAACAGACGAATTATAAGGTAACAGTCACGTCCTTGAATTGTTTTATATATATATATTTCTGCTGTATATTGTCGCGTAGATTTTTGTGCACAATTGCGTCCAATTGTGGGTTTACACACAATAAATAAATTCAACTCTACTGATTTAACCCACCCGACTATATAAAAGAGATCGGAAAAAATGTAAGTGAGATAAATTATTCGTTCCTCCGAATTAATTTAGTTTCTATTTTATATGGGGTCTAACCATTTTGTTCCAAGTTCATTGAAATCAACACATTGGGGCAGCATGTTGGCCAATTTTTATACAATCTAGGTCTTATTCAATACAAGAAATGCAGTTAATTAATAAATTATGTTTAGTTACCTATTAGAAATTATTTCTTTGTGAATTTGCTTTGAATATTGTATTTTATCAAGAACGTAAATAGTATTTACTTCTGGCAGTATGACCACATTTTAAATAAATAGGTGCATTACGATTTCGAAAAATTTCATATTGATGTTTAGAAAGTTTAAGAATCAATTTAAAAATTGTGGCAGGGTGGACACGTGTTTCTGGCATAGTAGTGGCTGTTGTCAATACCCGCTCATTTCGTTATAGGCGCAAGATATCCCTACACCGAATTATGAGTTTGACGTTCTACCATTACACTATGCCTCGTCCTAAATTAATTCTAAACATTTGTCTTATAAATTACAAGTGTATGGAAGTTGGACATATGAAACGCTATATATCGATTTATTAGTTGCATAATGCATTTGGTATAATGCATTTTATTAGCTTTATATAATGCAATTGGACGAATCAGCACCTTTAGAAGTTAAGATGAACTATTAATATATTTTCTCTAGCCACTGGGGTTTTCTCTGAGATGCATTATACTACCCACATAGATCGCCAAGTTGTCTATACAGTGATTTTAGTTGAAAGGGGGAGTCTAACAACCAAAGTCCAACCTCTTAAATAACACTTGCAGTTCATCTCCAGTATTAGGGTAACGTAACACGATATTTCAATGAAGAATGATGTTAGTAGTATTTATTTCTAGCCATAAGACCAAATTTTGAATAGATAGGTGGCATTATTATTTCGAAAAATTGCATACTGATGATTAGCAGGTTTAAGAATCTATTTAAAAAGTAGGGCAGTATGCATTATATTATTATACTAATATGTATTATTCCAAATGCATTATGGCACATAATAAATTGCTATAGCGTTTAATACATTCCACACACAAAATTTATAACAGAGGCATAGCGCAATGGTGTCAATGTAGTGATGTCTTGCTCGTATAATGAAATGGAATCGTGCTGACGCCACCTGCGGCTATGCCAGAATCACGTGTCCACCCTGCCCTAACCATCTCATGTCACTTTAAAATATTTTTACCTAAACTCTGTATCAGGAAAGTTTAGTAATATTATTTTCGTTCACTGTGCACCTGGACGCCACTAAAGGCCAATGGCTATCCAAAATTACAATTGTATTGCCGTGTAAATAGTTCACTTAAAAGATTTTTTTTATACACATTGGCCTTTCTCCTGCGACAGAGTTTATAATTTTCCTTCTCCTTGCTATTATTCAGGAATTATGGGCATTTATAATTTGGGTTGCCATGGTGAGGAATAGATATGTTAGGGACAAAATCGTTAAAACCAATAGAGCTGGACACATGCTGGCACTCTTTTATAAGACTATCTAGACAAAATACATAAAAAACATGTTATTACTTAAAAGTGTTAATTAAAAGTTTAAAACCAATAGTTATATTAATACCGCTTAGTACACATTTTTCACATTGAATACAATTTTTTTAATTAAGTAGACTTTGGGTCTTATTTGCTGTTGAAATAAACTAACGTACGACGAGCACTCGTTTCTGCGTTTCGCTATTCATCAGGCAAATGTGTATTTCATCTTTAGGCATTGACCTGAGATTAAGCTACAAGCATATGCAATGGTAAAAATACTCATGACTGGGATATTTTACCATTGTACCATTAGTCGTTAGCCTGACAATGCCCAAAACTCCGTAATGAGCGCTTGTCGTAAGTTAGTTTGTTTAAACTGCAATTAAGATAAAAGTTCCCTAAATTGAAAATTTTTGTGTACAAAGCGACATTAATATAACTATTATTTAAATAAGTACACGATATCGATGATAACAAATTATTTTGAAAAATTTTGGATTCCTCCAAATCTGTTCAGTATATCCAATTGTTCACATCGACAAAATTGATGTACCTAAGCCTTACATAGATTACCCAAGTTCCTTTTTTTCAACTTATTTAAGGCAATGCATAAGGAACAAAGTTTAAGTCAAATTACTCCGTGAATTGACTTATTTCAAAGTCAAATTAGTACAGTTTTTTTTTTGAATTTGTAATCGGTTAAATATTAAAGGAACTTCCAATATAAGAAATTACAAAAAATTCATAAGAAATTATTAAGACTACAAAGTCTGCAAAACAAAAACAGCTTGTATATGTAACAATCTGATTTTACGAGAAAATGTTTCAAATAAAATCGGGGGAGCTTTAAGTAGCCTATACAATAAAATTTATTTGAATGTGCTATCTTTTACAGGTTTTGAGATGCATCGAAAAGTTTGTTAAATTTGAAACGTAGAAACGTCACGTTCTATAACAATTTGAGACATGGGACTAATTTCGTTAGACGTATAATACGAGGTACTATATTCCTTCAAAATTTCGGCCTCCTAGTCTTAAAACTAAATTTGTGCCTACTAAATTGTCATCTGCCTACCAAATTTCATCCAAGTTAATCCAGTAGTTCAGGGGAAATTTTTGAACATATAGACATACTACTCTTAACAATGTTGTTATAATATTGAACAGTCATTTAATTGCCGCAAGTAAAAGTAAAAAGCTATGGTGAGCACTGACGCATATGTTCTCTTGCGATTGTTTTCTGCGTCAATATCATTAATCATAATAAGAATTCTCATTTCCCAAGTTTTTTTTTGGTGAGTACGCACCATAACAAGTACATTGGAGCACACATACTAAAAATGATTAAAATACAGTCGAACTCGGATAAGTGGAACTTCCAGGGACCGGCTTTTACTTCCACTTATTCACGTGTCCCACATGAATAGTTTTCCACTTACCCAGGTGAGGGCCTGATTTGATTTCACTTTAAGACGTAAAGGTGAAAAAGGAGATTTTTATAGACAAATGAGAAAATGCTTTATTAGAGATCTAAACTACGAATCATTCAAAATACAATTACATATATGCATGTGGAACGCACTAAGTAGGGATTAATTGAATGTCGATTAATTAGGACTAATTAAGGCTTAAAAAATCATTATTTTTGTTGGTTTATAAGATGTTAGCTCAACAGCAGCTCTCTCCAAATCATAAATCTTGTCAAACAGTTGTCTGTCGCATTCGCGGTTTTGGAAGAATTGCTAAAGAGTCCCAATCGCTTTGCTGACTTCTCTTGGTGATTCTGGGGCAGCCGTCCCGTTCTCGTTATTCTCATTCTCATCATCGGCGAAGTTTTGTAGTGATTCGGCGGTACCTTATTCGGTAATTGCTCCACTTGTCAAGACCTCGTCGCCGACACTCACATAGTCATTAAACGTAGGCAAATCAACTTCTCCATTGGTACTTCTCACGATAGCCTCCAATTCGTCATAGCTAATAGAGTGCTTTGAAGTTTGACTCTCACATTCAAGAGCTAATTGAAGTTGGGTGAAACTGGACTTAAGAAAGCAATTTGAACTCATTTGTGCTGATACTTTTTGCCAAGCTTTCCGTACGAATTTCATTACCTGAAGAATGGATGTGTCAGGAGGATTTCCACTTGCATCAATGCAGTGGAGAACATATCGGACCATTTCTTTATAATAGTGAACTTTGAAGTTATGAATAATGCCGAGATCTAACGTCTGTAGTTTAAGTTGTGTTGGCGGACAGGAAAATGATTTCGACGAAATCGTGGCAATTCTTTGTGGGCCGTGCATTTATCAATCACCAGTGCTATTATACGTTTTTGAAACTTCATTCGGGTGTTGAGGACCTTCACCAAATCGGAGAAAAATTCTCGTATCATACATAATTTCCTATTATTCTTATAATCAACTGGAACCATTTTCACATTCTTAAAACACTTAGAACGCTTTGATTTTCCAATCACTAAATGCGATTGTTTCTCCGAACCATCTTGGTTAGCACACAGTAGAACAGTCAAGCGCTCCTTGCTGATTTTTTTCCCCACAAAAATGTTCAACTTCCATCATAACGGTTGCTGTAGGTAAACATTTCTGGAACAGACCTGTCTCATCTAAATGTTTTCTGCAGAATAATCTGAAGAGTTAAATCTGTTTTTGGGCGAATAATCTTTCAATAGTGTAGGTAGATCCTTAATCCATTTGCGTCTGCTGCGCTACTTTCGACACATAATTTTTTGAAAACGCGTCATTTTTGTTTTTGAACTAGTCAAGCCAACTGTTGCTACCACAAAAGCCGAAAATATTCAAAATTTCAGCAAACCCATGCGCATCTCCTTAATTAATGCAACGCTAACAGGAATAGTTCGCTCATTATACGATTTTACCCACTCCAATACACAACTCTCTACCTCTGGAAACTATGGATTGTGAAACTTCTTCACTTTACATCGTCCATCTTGGCACTCAGATTCTATCTGTTCACGGTTGGAAACGATTCTCGAGAGTGTACATTTGAGAACACTGTTAGCACACGTCTTCGTCTTTGGCATTTGGAAAAAATGTTCACAAAAATGATTGAATCACAAAAAGTGTCCGATTCGTATCCAACAAATAACAATGATGTCACAACAAATACAAAAGAACGATGGGTCCCATGACGAGGTATGACTAAACTGAAGTGATGGCTGCTTTAAAAGGAAACAACAGAGGCAGATAGTAAAACTGAAACGGGAGAAAAAAAACTTATCGTGCCGTCCTGACAGGCGGTTTCACGTGTTTTGTTAATGGCCTCTAATGTTCCACATGCTGAAGTACTGTCGAGATATTTTCGGTTCCTTTTAAACGCTTAAAAATATTCCACTTAACTACGTTTTGGTGCTTCTAGTTGTCGGGACTTGCACTTCTGTTCCACTGAAAGACGAATTCCACTGAGACAGGTTCCACTTATCCACTTGTATATTTTATTTTTATTTTACGGATATTTTGCCAATATTTTTGAGCTCTAATTAATTAGTAAAAAATTGAGGAAATGTTTCTACTTTCCTGTAAGGTTTCGTTGCGTGCAGTTGACATAGTTAATAGGTTTAAATTGTCCCGACTATGTTATCGTGGAAACCTGTGTTGTTATTAAGTTGGTGATAGTGTTGTGTTCTCCTTTTTGAAAGGAGAAATTGTCGAACTTTCTATCCAAGATTAAAGTTTCTAAATAAATGATTTGTAGCTGGATTATGTTTTCTTTTATTAAACAGCGCAGATATTCATTGAAAGCGTTGGAAGCCATTGAAATCGTATAACATCAGTTGAGAGCGTTGAAAAATAAAATATTTTTTCTTTACAACAAGATTATATGTTGAAGCTTTTGGACAAATCCATTTGTGCTTCCACAATTATTTTTCCAACTGTCTTTATGAAAATTTCTTGCCCATGTGACTGGGGACGTTTTATCAGAATACCTAGCAAATCAAGTTCGCCTCTACTTATAATGGAAATTTTGTATTGTTTAGATTCTGCGTTGGCTATTTCAATGATAAGGACATCAGCATTAATACAATAAAATAAATTTTATTGGCATTCAAAAAATGCAAATTTAAGAAGAAAAAAATTATAATTAAATTAAATAGTAAATCACGGATAAACAAGGAAACAGGAAAACCAACTAAAAGATAAATTAAACTAAAAAAATATTTCTATCGTAGAAGAACCTCCCTTTTCCATTTGATATTTAATATTTGGCGCATTCTCATCTACCTGTCCCTTCTCCTTATATTTTATTCATTCTAAGCAGAATTTGCACTCCATCGCGTACATATCCAAAAGACACTTTCAAATTCTTTGCTAATTCTCTATCATCCTCAGTACACTCTGCTCCTTTACATTTTCTTTACCAAGTAGTTCCAATTTTCCGCACAAATCCTACGTATGTTTTTACTCTCATCTAACCAATCTCTATTTTCACTCTTTTTGCGTCCACATCGGAATCTCGCAATAATTCTCTTATCTTTCATACTACATTCTGACAATAAATACTCAGGCTTAAATACATCAGTTCTTATCCCTTTACACTGTTCTTGTTTTTTCATCCTTCTCCAAGTTTTCTGCATCCCTCATTTTCTCTTTCACTTTATTAATCACATATCTTCCATTATTTAATCGATGAACCTACCACCCTATAATTTCGTGTCCTTTATTTCTCTTCAGAAAACAATTATTCCTACACATGACCATTTATACCTCATTCATTCCTGCCAGATACAGCATCTTTTCCAATCTGTCACTCTCATCCTTAACCACCATTTTTTCAAGATTCAAATTTTTTTAATGTCTTTCATGTACCACTCACATTTCAGATCCATACATCATTATACTTATAACACACACATCTTGAATATTCATCCTCATTCTTGCCGATTTCAAAGATTTTTTCGCTATCATCTCAACCTTCTCTTTGCATGTTCCATTATTTTTAGGTTGAGTCGTAGGGGACGGTGGCTCAAAATTATCCACCCTAAGCTAGAAATGCCTGTAAAAAGCAAAGTATACAAGAGAAGAAGTTCTTCTCCTGTACACTTGTTGTCTTGTAAACAAGTTTTTTATAATGTCGGTAGACTGTAATGTGAGAAGAATGTCGGCAATTTTTTGAGGGCAGTAATATAGATGTTTGCAAAAGGATCGGTTTATCCTGATAGGTTAGGTAAAATGATCCTTAAAATAAGGCTAAATGGTCCCTAGATGCATTTTAACGTAATAAAACAACCAATTAATGACAGCCAAAATTACTTTATTTGGCTAAAACAAATGACATTTAGTAAAAATAAACTTAAATCGCTGAGTAATTAAACAGCTAAAAAATATCAAAAAACTACAAAATACAAAAAATCTGAATTAAAACGCAAAACAAGTTGACATTACAAGTTAAAATGTTTACGCACTTTGTTCACCTTGATATTGTCAATACACTAGTCACAGCAATATGGATCATCGCAGACATTATCGTCGATTGCCGCATTCTCATCATGTGCCCAACAATAGCACATTAAGCATTGCACTCACCCTTTTCCTGAATGAGACTGTTGAAATGTTTCGCTACAAATAAGATATTCCGAATCTTCTTCCACTTCGGATTCCTCCGAAGATTCCTCGTCATTTTTGTCCTGTTTTCTTCTTTTATTATTC